>JAGFPH010001039.1:217637-242741 GCA_018207615.1 Philaenus spumarius | reverse complement strand
GGATGTGGTGATGTTGCTTGCTTGGTATCCAGGTAGGATGTGGTGATTTGGACACTAATCGGGCGCTCTAATATACTCTATTCCAGCGTGGAGGTGGGGAAAACAGAACGTACGTAGCCAATGACAGGGCTGTTCGGCGTCGGCGATCCGAACCAGTGAAGCGATGTGAATTTGTTCAATGCCGGTGTACCGAACCAGTGATGCGAGTTGAAAGTTTAACATGAACTTAAGTAGCGTTTACTAGTTCTTAAGTTCGCGTTGGGACTTGTGATTTTTCGGATTGAAGTTTACGCAGTGAGTTGTAACTTTCCCGGGAAGGTGAGTTTTAACACTGAGAAAGTTTGAAAGGTGGTTTTGGTCATTTTGCGTGATGTATTATTTAGTTTGTTGCGGTAAACGTGTCTACGTTTACCACTAAATATACATCGTGACCAGGGAGCTGAATTTACTGGGGACTTTAAGTATTTCGACAGATGTTTACGCGGTACTAAGGGCCGAATAACTTTCCCGTGAGGTGAGGTACATCTTCGGGGAAAAGGTAAACGGTAGAAGTTAAGGAACCATTCGATTGATGACGTAGAGTCCTTGGCGGGAGAACGTGTCGACGTTTCCCAGACAGCTGCTGTGCGTTGCTCGAACGGTCCTTATGAGGGCCAAAGAAGTTGGGGAAAATAACTAAGTGACTTTCTCGGAAGATGAGGTCTCAACTCCCGAGGAAAGTAAACGAAGATTATTGAAGTGGCCGACCGATATCGACGTGTCCTTGGCGGTCGAACATGCCTATGTTCGCCAGACAGATGTTATATCGGCCGGGGACATGTGGAGTGAAGCTCCGAGGAAGTTTGACTTTTCCCGTAAAAGGCATTTACGGGAAAATCGCAGAACGCTGACTGAAACAGGCCCTTTTTAGGGCCGAGATGTTTATCGAAGTTTCTGATTCTCTTTTCCGCTGGAACGAGCATATTAGTACCGGGGATATCTCACGAAGCTAATTATTGTTAAATATGAGTAGCTCCGCTACGACATACTGTTTTTTTAAATGTTAGATGTACTAGGTGAATTTATATCAATTGGTTTTTTTAAAAAGAAGTCAATCTTTTGAAGTTTACCTGTTTTTTCTACCCTCTCTTTCTGTAGTTTTCTTTTTTGAGAACCACTCAAGTGTTTATATATGACTGCTGTGCTATAGCTAAAAAACAATGTACTTTCTGTTAAATAATATAAAACACAAACACACAACTACAACTAACGAATCACCAATATGAAAGTTTATTTGTTTACCTGATGCTATAAACATCCGGACCGGTTGTTATCTTACCGCCGGCCGGCAAGCCACCGCGATGCGGGACGTAGAGATAGCTGCGATACTTATCTGCCAACGATAAAAAATACACATACTTCGTATCATGAGTCACGGGCTAAATAGAAATTACTCAGGCGATTCTTGCCTTAGACCTATAGTTTGTATACTGTAACTGGGCTTCTGTACTGTGGGTACCTGCTACTTACGGTCTGATTCATGACATTAAATAATAAATACTGCTCCCTAAAAAAATAATGGTTATTGCAGTTTTGAATGCCTGCAGACATTTAGCTTATTTTAGTAATTTTTTGACAATACTTACTTAAAAACCCGTCAAGGCTCGCAGGCCCCCCCCAGCTCACGGGCCCCCCACATTGCAGGCCCTGCGGGCCCGCTATCACCGTCACTGTGATTCGTCGACCAAAGCAAGCATGTGAGAGGATTGACTCAAGGTTAATGACGCGATCAATTTGAAATTAACTTTCAACATTTATTAATGTTAATTTTAAATGAAATTAAACAAAAAGCACCACATTAAACAAAATCATACATACATAAATGAAATAATAGGTATAATGAATTATTGTAAGAGAGTTGAATAAAATTAATAGTATTAAGTTGAATAAAATTGAAGTGTGCACTTTACATACCATGGATTTTTTATTTAATATAAAATTTCACTGTCACTATTGCTTAGAAACTAGATGATCTTTTTATGTTGGATGTATGATGACCAAAGTTAATTAAAGATGGTGAAGTGCTGTTTCCATTTGCCCATGATGGTGAAATCGTCCAAGTTCTATCTAGATAAATCGCATAAATCCATTGATGAATCCTTCAGTAACTTCGTTATTGGTCATCAGTGAATCGTTCTACAGTTGATTCATCCTAACAAGCTTAAAAATTCACACTTGTAAATTATTTTGCAAAAAACTTTACAAGAGCGATATAACATGACTTGACTACTTGAAGACTAAAATCAGAGCGACTTTGACCAGGGCGGATATCTCGGGCCTGGTTACAAAAGCAGAACAAGATGTATTGATTTTATTCGCCATATAACTCAAATTATAGATAAATCATTTCAATGCCTCTTAAGACCAATCGATTCTATGTTTTTGCATAGATGATCCACTATATTTTTAACACTTCTCAACCCAATCTGAACTGATTGATTAAAAATATCTGGTTACATTTCAGATTGTCTATTTTAAACTGTTATGTCATAGATGAAGTTTATACACACACTTTGGGTTTGTTTGGGCTATAAATCGTACCTTTCTAATCTATGTCTCTTACGTCAAATACTTATTAATATCGAGCTCTCTTTAAAAATGTAAATTAAAATGAAATAAAATGCGCTTTTTAACTAAAACTTGACTTATAGTCTTAATCTATTTTAGGAATTATTATTTGGGAGAGTTGAAGATGTTACATTAGGCCTATTTGTATTTTTTAAGTATCGTTCCGTACGGAGCTCGTCAATATTTAAAATAATACAGTCCACACGCAACAATACACTACAAAGCACGAGTACACATATTCATGTTTACAAAAGTTTAAAACAGTTCAAAAGTTAAAAAACATACGATATCAGTCAGTATGTTTTCAACAAACAGTTCGCGACTGGATAGTTTATTGTTAAATCGTTTTCGTTATCTAACTTTGAGTCGCCGGTTCCTGTCTTTGCATCTTGATAACACTGTCATATAGGGGATGGAAGAGAACGAGAGTTGTTCATTTAATATATTATAAGGTTCGTGTTTGAACTCTTTGTAAGTGTATCTCGATTTCTTAGGTTTTCCTTTGATTGTTGGTATATGCTCCTTGAATCGTTTTTTGAAAGGGCGCCCCGTTTGGCCGATGTAAAAGCTTAGGCTATCATCGCAAGTCATTCTGTATATTCCTGTTTTGTCTCTTTAAGTTTTGGTTAGGAGGTTTCAGTTTCGACTCAAGTTTGTTGCAAGTCCTAAATATGACCTTGATGTTATTTTTAACCATTTCGTTCTTTGGCATGTAATTTAATATATTGCCGCATTCACATGATATGTATTTTGTTTTTTGTTCATTCGTTAACTTTGGGGCCTTGTTCTTGTGTCTTTTAATGAGTTTGTCAACGATTGAGCTTTTATAACCGTTAGCGACAGCTATGTGTTTTATATTAACTTCTTGGTTATACTCTTCTTGTTGCATTGGCACAGTTAAGAGACGGTATATGAAGCTGTTGTAGACTGCCATTTTTTGTGAATAAGGATCATGGGAAGATGCATGTATTGTCTGGTCGTTAGATGCAGGTTTCCTATATATTATGCTTAATGAAAGTTGGTTGTAGCAAGTTATACTGTAATGCAAACTGGTTAGTAAATAAAAACACACATTTAAAATGTGTACATAGAATTTTTTTTAATAGTTGTGCTATGGAGGTATCTTTAACATAAAGTGTTCAGGCAATCTCAGGGGGATTAGAAAATGCACTTGTTATCGAGGAAGTCGTATTCTTGAGGGTCATGTGAGCGAGTTCCTACTGTATTTGGTTTCTAAAGTATAGGCTATTTTGATTTCTATATTATATGTGATTTGAATTGTTATACGAGGTCTGTCTAAAAAGTTTAGTGAATGGTCTAATATATCGCGCTTGAAACAGCGCGTGTGCATGCGTACGCAGGCATGAACATATCTGGACCTGCCATCTGTCAGGAATTGTGTGAGGCTTCTATTGCAGTACTTTTACAGTCATTGCAACAGAGTGTTCTGAGAAGTGTGCGTCGAAAAGCCATGGAGCAACGACACAACATTAAGTTCAGCTTCAAATTGGGTAAAACGGTGACAGAAACCCATGCGGTGTTGGTGCAAGTGTACAGGTAGAATGCTGTGGGTAGGAAATGTGTGTACCTCTGGTTTGAACGTTTTCGCGCTGGCAAAGAATCGTGGAGGACGAACCGCGTTTGAAACGACTACCCACAATAGGATGCCGGAAAACATTGAACGTGTGCGAGCGATGCTAACAAAAGATCGGCGATTGACTCTCAATAGCAGAAGAAGTGAGTATTAGCAAAGGAACAGTGGAGGCCATCGTCCATGAAGAATTGGGCAAACGCAAGATTTGTTTTGCACATCCTAACAGACGATCAAAAAGCAAGACGTTTTGAGGTCAGTGGCAATTTTATCGATATGTGTGTCTGGGATTCGACTTTTCTTCGTTCCATTGTCAAAATAGACGAGACTTGGTGTTATGACCCCGAAGCAAATAGACAATCAATGGAATGGCGGTCACCTTCTTCTGTGCGGCAAACAAAAAGTCGCTTGGCCCATGTTGATCACATTTTTTGACAAAGAAGGATTCATCTATAAGGAATTCGTTCCTGCTGGTAAACGGTGAATGGCGCATTCTACTTGAAGGTTCTCAAACGTTTGTTGCAGCGCATCTGGCGTGTTAGGCCACAAATGTTCCAGACCGGAAATTGGATGTTACTGCACGACAATGCAAAATCGCATACCAGCATCATTTTATGCCAATTTTTTACTCAGCATGGCATGACAGTTTTGCAACACCCGCCGTACCCTACAGGTCTGGCGACTGCTGATTTTTTTTTTGTTTCCACGTCTTAAGATGGCCTTAAAGCAAAGGTTCCCAAACTGTGGTACACGAGACATTGCCAGAGGGTACGCGAGCAGGACTATGCTAGTTTGTTTGATGTGCCGGCTGATACGAGAGAAATTTCGGGTTGCGGGAAAAGCGAGGGAAGTTTTGTGCGCCCAGCAGCTACATCACTGACGCTCTCTCTGTTTTGTCTATCGTCTGATCATTACACCAGTGGCGCAGTAGATGTGTTTACAAAGCGTTTGTCATAATGTTGCATTATTCGTATAATTTTATTAATTATTTCATAGGCAGCTTTGAGTTATATGTGAGTTTTTTGATATCATAATGGATAAGATGTTAAGCCTGTCTTCAAGCGTTCAGAAAAAGCAAAGAGTTGAATCGCCACTTTAAAGAAGGTAATTTTACTCCTGTACCCAGTACGTCTTCATCAAAAGAGTAAAGTTCTCCTATGTGTTCTGCGACACCATTAGTTCAACAAACTTGCTCTCAATCAAAAAGGCGTAAATATGATATCATCTACTTGTCTTATGGATTTACTTATAATGAGGTCCATGACAATGAAGTTAGGCCACAATGCGTAATTTGTTTAGGAACACTTTCTCACCATTCAATGAAACCATCTCTTTTAAAGCGTCATTTCCTAACGAAACATGAAAGTTACAAAGATAAACCATTGGATTTTTTCAAACGTAAGTAAGCTTCATTAAAAGGCAGCAAGACAAATATAAATTCTTTTACCAATTTGAATTTAAAAACGGTTGAAGCATCCTATAAAGTTAGTCTCAAAATCGCTCAAGAGGGCAAACCACATACCATTGGGGAAACATTAATACTACCAGCAACTAAAGACATTGTGTCAACCATGTTAGGAGAAAAAGAGGCTAAACGCTTTCGCTTTCTAACAATACAGTTTCAAGAAGAATAAGTGACATGGCTGCTAATGTAAAGGAAACATTACTCTTTAAAATTAAAAAAAGCAATTATTTTGCTATTCAAATTGATGAAACAACTGACGTAATTAACATGGCTCAGCTAATATGTTATGTTAGGTACAAAGATGGAAATACTGTCGGAGAAGACATGTTATTTGGCCAAAACTTGCCTTCACACACAACTGCAGACGAGATATTTAGAAAATTAGAGAGATTTATGCGAGAAAACGAGCTGAACTGGGAAAAATGTGCACAGATGGGGCAAATGCAATGGCTGGAGTTCATCAGGGAGTTGTTACTCAAGTGCAGCAAGTAAGCCCAAAAGCTAAAGTTATCCATTATAGTCTTCACCGAGAAGCCTTGGTTACAAAGAGATGTCCAGCGGAGCTGAAAACCGTATTAAATGAAGCAGTAAATTTATCAAAGCCAGAGCACTGAACTCACGCCTTTTCCATAACTTGTGTAATGAAATGGATAATATTCACAAACAATTATTTCTGCACACGGAAGTAAGGTGGTTGTCGAGAGGAAGCGTGATATCTCGAGTTTTTGAACTTCGGCATGAAATATTAATTTTTCTATCTGACACAGACTTTCAGTATCATGACTGTTTTTCTAATGAATTGTGGTTGAGCCGATTGGTGTATTTGGCAGACATATTCAGTATGTTAAATGATGTTAACAGGAAACTGCAAGGAAGCTATAACACCCCATTCCAAGTTATGGACAAAATCATTAGTGTGAAACTAAAACTAAGCTTTGCAGAAGGGGAATCAAAGAAAAATAATGTGTCATTGTTCCCATCTCTTGAATGTTTTGTTGAAGAAAACGAACTTCTCCTGAATCAAACAATATTGAATGACATATCAGATCATTGTAGCTCCCTCCAAGCTATAGCTTTACAAAATACTTTCAAGAAGACCTGAGTTCGTACACATGGATTAAAAACCCTTTTGCTGACATTGAGAAAATTGTTCAAGACAGCTTTTTGAGCTGAAACTCAAAGAAAAGCTTTTTGAGTTAAACTGCGATTCGGACCTGAAAGAAGTGTTTAACAAAACCACGCTTATTGATTTTTCGATCCAATGACTCTCGGAGTATGGTGAAATTGCTGATAAAGCAGTTGAGTTTCTACTCCCGTTTCGAACTTCCTATCTATGTGAGGCGGGATTCTCGCATCTGCTGTATATCAAAAATAAATGCAAGAATCGAATGCATACAGTGGAATGTGATCTCAGACTCAAGTTAATCCCAACTATGCCAGACATCAGCAGTTTAAGCCATTCCATTCAAGCTCATCCCTCACGTTGAATAACTGATTACTGTACCAGAACAGATTTATCGTGTGACATTCACAATTCTGAATTTGGTATTTTGTAATTTGATTATAATTAAATAAATGTATTAATACAGTTTCTTGAATTTTATCATTCCAACCTAAAAAGTTTTAACATCGATAACTAAAAACAAAAGTAATAAAATGGTAATTTTATATATTAAAAATCTTGTATTGCATTTTATCTTTGAAATTCAGATTTTATAACATAAGAGTGATGATAAATACATACAAAAACTTGGGAAAAATTAAAAAAAGCAAACTATTGATATGCGTACAATTTAAAATTAATTGTATTGTGGGGTACGCCATAGTACGAACTAATGGGTACGTCACCAAAAAAGTTTGGGAACCCCTGCCTTAAAGGGATCACGGTTTGTGGATGTCAAGAGATATACGAACATTATCAGAAGTGTGTTGTGTCTGGTGGAGAGCATTTTGAAGGCCAATAAAGGTATTTCTAATACATTCTGTTTTTATGTTTTTATCATACCATTCGCCGAACGTTTTAGACAGACCTCGTACACCCTTATAAAACATTTGCCTCCCTCTTCTTATAAAATGTAAGTATCACATCTCCATATAAAAAAATACCTCCCTCTCCTTATATCCGAAATTTATTTAAAAAATTTTGAAACTTTATGATAAATATCATGGTTTTCTTCTTCTGTGGGCGGTCCAAAACCTTATGCACGTCAGCCTCTAAGGCTTATTGCGCTCCCTCGTAAGGATGTTGATCTCTCAGTTACCCTTGTCAAGATCCATAAGCCCGTTGAACTTAAGAATCCTCTTAACAAGGTTGTCTTGAGGTATGGTTTGTCCCTTGTTCAATTTACCAAAGGTTTCATAACTGACCTGTTCCAGCCTCTCACACTCATAGATCAGATGTTCTGCGGTTTCCTCATACAGGCCACATTTCCTGCATTTAGGATTTCCTGTGAAATTTCCCATGTTCTTCATGTGTTTCCTAAGGTGGCCATGTCCTGTGATTAGAGCGACCGCCTCCTTTAGCTTGCACCTACTTAATGACAGAATGTCAGATGCAATTTGTCTTGATGGACCAAGAAGTGAAAGTTTGCTCATCCTCAATCCAGGGATGCTCTTCCACTTCTTTCCATGTTCCAGTCTTGCCCAGTCAGCAACTACTTGCATAGCTGTCGTCTTGGGTATGCCACAGAAAGGTTGAGGTCCTGTGAATTCAGAAGCTGATGCCTTGTTTGCCAGCTTATCTGCACATTCATTTCCATCTATTCCAACATGTCCTGGTACCCAACAGAGTGTAACCTCGTTGAGACCCGCAAGCTGTTTCATGGATTCGACGCATTCTCAGACTAGTTTTGACCTGAACTCATTTGAGCTCGGGCCTTTCAAAGCTGCCTGGCTATCTGTATAAATGCATATTTCTCTGTTCATATGACCGAGTCATGGTCAATACATATTACAGGAGAAATGACACCAACACTTTCTATCATTATAATCGCTTATTTCAACCATTTAAAAAAATATTAACATGAAATTTGGTTGTCATACAACTTGTTTACTTTCACCTAGGCTGAGTCAACATGTAAACAAATATTTTTTGTATTGTTCCTAAGATTTTTCAAAATATCTAACTCCTGGTTATGTAATACTAAGTGCGTGGTCACATTTAACCAGTGTTTATCGAGTAATGATGCATTCACTTAAAATGTTCGCTGCTTCAGTAACACTCTTACCTCTCCTAATAATAATATTAGTACCTGGGCGACCGAGCATCGCTCAGTACTTTCTTTTTTTTAGGAAAATGTATGTAAATACGAATCGCATACTGAATAAATATGAATATTTTTCGATCTTACGTACATATGAACTGTTTATTGAAATATAAATAAAAACATATGTTGGATATGTTATGTAAATGCGAATTAATAATAAATTATTTTACTATTACACTCGAGGGACCACTGCTTTAATGACAAAGCAGACAAACATGTTTGATATTCATCTAAGCTACAGAAATTAATTAATTGTATATTTTAAGGTACTCACAGCGTCCAATGTTCCGTGGGAAGCGTTGTCGCTCTTGATTGTTCTCGGCCGAGACTCACAACAATATATACATTATAAAAGGCACAGTTCACACAAAATGCTATTGTTCAATATTAATAGCACTTATATAATACAATAATTAATACTTTCACAAAGATGAATATATTTACAGAGATTTAACTAAAAAAACGGTCAACTGACATCGTATAAAACAAGGTAGAAAGAAAGAAATAAATAAAGCGAAACTTCACTGAATGAAAAAGGGATGCGGCGTTAATAGCGAGGATTAATTGCGTAGTCAGCAGACAGCATGTTCTCTCTAGATGATCTTGCGTAAGAATGACCGCGTGGTTCCTGTTTTTGGCTAATGCTCCAATTCTACGAGTCGTGGTTTGTTGTTGTAGGCCAACGACCAATCCTATAATATTTGTTCTTCCATTGTTTGGTGCATAGGTACAGAACAGCATAAGTGTAATTAGTTCTAACATTTTATTAGAATTTTTTTGCAGATATAAAACCTAGTGCATTCGAATCCTGATGTCCAAAAACCTCTATAGGTACATGAATGTTATGTAACCTATCCAACGAATAGGCCATATTTGATATTGTTTATGTATTTTAGAAATAACAAATAATAATTATAATCATAAGACAATTTATATTACCTTTATAGAAATGCAAAGAATGCAGAAACTGGTAAAAAAAGGTTTTCAAAACGGTTAATAACAGCACAAAAATAATATTTTAGTTACGTTTGGTGTTTGAATAAAGAAATAAGTTGAAAATTATACCACCTGATACATTGTTAATTATTTATGTTTGTTAAGTAGTATATAAACATCAGGAGCTAAAATTTACAGATTAAAATCTGTTTGTAAAACATCTTTATTGTACCTGTAATGTACCTATTCGCCTATACTTAGTGACTTCAAAAGTGGTATATAAAAGAAGTTCAGAGTTTAAATTTTATGCGCATTTTTGCAGACATAAGACCTAGCGCATTCGATTCCTAACGTCAAAAAACCTCTATATGCAAAATTTCATCAAAATCGTTAGAACCATTAGTAAGATCCTCGAAATAAATTTATAAACAAATATACAAGAATTGCTCTTTTAATAAGATAAGATAGATCATTTCTAAGAAGGACCCATCAGTTATGGGTTTTGCTTGAGTGTTAATAGCAGAATACTAAGAGCGTGGTCACATTTAACCAGTGCATCGAGTAATGATGTATTCACTTAAAATGTTCGCTGCTTCAGTAATACTCTTAACACTACTAATAATAATATTATAGCTGCTTCAGTAATACTCTTTAAAGTGTTAATAATAATTAGTGACCAATAATAATATTATAGAGTTAGCTGAAATAAATCAAAGGACTAATTGGTAAGAGGTATAGTCCTACAAATGTTTGTGGCTTTTCATTGCAGGAGGAATAGTTTGTATTTACTAGCTACTATTTACTACTCTACTTGTTAGTTCTTGTTTTTTACGGAATAGCTGGAAATTCTAAATTGTTTACTTTTATTTGTAACAGCTATAAAACCATATTTATTGCATTCAATTAAGTATTCTTTCTTTATATGATTATTGTGGAATATACTAGAAGAGAGGGTGTGTGTTATATGGCAACTGGTTTATTGAGACAGCACAAATTGCATCAAGATATAAATATATTAGAAGTTGTTGGTAAAAGTATATCGTCGCTGGACAGACAAGTATGTCAGTCAATCTGGACACCAAATAGATGAAAAATTGGTACAGAAAATTGTTGTCAACAGTCAACCTGAAACAATCTGATATGGGGAATGTGTAGCAAGTGTTAGCCATGAAAAAACAAAATTTAAAATAAAAATCGGATGAGAGAAGCAGCGCAATATCATCCTTAGGGTATTAAGGAAAGAACTTAATTTATTAAGGAAAGAACTTAATTTTTTAATATGAAAATTTCACTATTTCCAACAACTTTTTGAGGAGGATTGTGATAACAGAATAGAGTATTGTGAAAACCTATTATCCTGGAATGATGAGATTATTTGGTCAGATGAAGCAGTTTTTAAAGTTTTATTTGAACATCAATTAATTTATGGACTTAATTTGAAAATCTGTTGAAAATAACTTTATGATCAATAAAATGCATTGATAATGAAGGTCCGTATGGTTCTACCTACTTATCCAAATAATAAATACAGATAAAATAAAAAGTTTTACATTTTAAAAATTTATTAACGTAAGAAGAAGTTACAGAATAAAGTTAACTTTGAGCAGTATTCATATGCACAGAGGATGAGTTTGTTTAGCGTTTTGACATGTCTGTTGGGGTAGGATGGAGTGGGGTAAATGTAACCGTTTGAGACTTACTTCTCTCATTACCCAAGGCTTGCTCCAAGGTAGCTTTGTCAAACTCTATTTTTCAGCTACCTTGTAAATGTCATTTTGGATGTATCTTAAACGCTTCACAAATAATCTTGAAGATCTCTTCTTTTTTTTCTGGAAAAAATGTTCTCTTACAGTTGGAAAATCACCCACCAAACCTGTGGAAATAAGCCTATTTGGGACAGACAAACCTTAAATTTGTACCTCAAATTATAAATAAATTTATAAAGTAACAAGAGTGGACAAACATCCTATTTTTTATTATTATTATATATGTTTTTTTTATTATGTTCTAATAAGTAATTTTAGAAAGTTACTTTTACTATTTCCAAATAGAGAACTAAAGAGACATTTTTGAAAAATTTTGTAGCATAGGCCTACCTTCTTTTAATGGAAATTTCTTCTAAAGTTATTCCAGTACCCATCAAGACGAATATGAAGTTTATTATTTGAATGCCAAGAAACAAACATTTAAAAGTCATGTGCTGTGTTTTTGTTTTATTTATTTTTTATATATGATATAAAGATTGGTAGTGGCTGTAATCCTCCGTAATACCTGATCATTCATATTTGAAACAATGCCTTTATTTAAATGTAAATTAAATGAAACAGAAGACCGGGAAACGTGTATAGCGCAGGTAATTCGATTGCCAGTAATTAGGTTTGAAACTACGCAACCTGTGTCTGGAGATTCCATCTGTAACAGATTGGTTGATGCTTTTAGTCTCTTGGCCACTTTGCAACTATGGTTTAATCAATCGTGATGTAATTTTAAATGATAACTAGAAAAGTACAGTATGGGAAAACAATAATAATGGAAAGACCAGTAAAATTACTTGACATTAATTATTGTGATAATTTACAAAAGGTTTATCATAACAAAAATTAAAAAAAACAATATAATTTAAACAAATTTCAAAACATATTTAGTTTTACAAGTAGATTCTTCTTTATAGTATTTTAACTCTAGAACCGGCAGCTTTAACGAAAATGGATTTTTTGGCATGTGCAAACATTTATTCAAAAATTCGCCAAAAATAGTAAATGAACCCCAATCCAAAAGTGTTCCATAGCTTTTTTGTAGAAAAAGCTTCAAACAATTTATATATGCAAGTAAAAAAATGATAGATGTAAAATCTACAAAGTTATTAGCTCAAGAAACAAAAAATGTTCAGTTACGAAAAATAAAAGTTCAACTTTAAGTCTACATAAAAAGTAGTAAAAATTTTTTGTAATTTTTTTCATAAATGTAAAAAAGTTTTGTAATTTAGATCTAAATAGAACTGTATAAAAACATTTAACATTTTCAAATTTCTTATTTTGAAAACATGAGTTTTTATGTTTCTACTACAAATCTGCTATCAAAAGTATGCCAAGTTATAAACATAATTTACTAATATATGCTTTGCCAAAAAATGAAATATTATTAAAACAAAGTGTAGAGAATAAATCAAAGAACTGAACTGTATACTTGTAAATTATCTTTTCATAAAAGTGTTTGACTTAGAATTATTTGAATAACAAAAGTTAGAAAAATATAGAAAACTCTTGTCTGTACAAGATGCGCGCGCAAGCTCCTATGTCTAGCCATGTTGTAAAAGTCCGTTAGGCTTCAGATTTGAACTTTAGATGAGACCGTATTAGCAGTCACTTTCCCACGGTCCTACACAATAAACTGTTCAAATATAGCATATTTGGTTTACAGGGAAAGTTCGCTTGAAGCATTATGTTTACAAAGATACCAAAATATCTCTAAAAAACGATTGTGGTCACACAGATATCACGTGAAATAAATAACGCTGTTTATTGGTTGGAAACCTGACCAATTGCAAGGGTCTACAAAACCCCTTACAACTTCAGAACTATTTGTCCGATTTTTGATTGGATGGAAATTTTGGATAGAGGAAATTGTGATGAATCCATCGATACATAGGTTTAACTAAGAAAACCTACTGGCCGGGCTTTAGAGATTGACGAAAGTTGAGTTATTTCGATATGTTTTGTATGAATTTTCGGGCATCAATTGATATGTAGAAAACTAATAAACTGCAACGATGATAAAACTTAAAATATACGTTTTAGAAAGAAATTGTAAATACAAAAATTAAAGTTTGAAACATTACCAATGGTGTTTGTCTTTTTGAGATTGGAAGATTTTTAGTGGGTCGAATATTCAATACAACCACTCTTTTTACAAATGTGTTGGAGTGACGGTACATTATGTACCGTCTGCCGGTTCTAGGGTTAAAAGTACTTTTAATGAAAATAAAACAATTACTGCTAAATTGTAAGTTATGCAACTACACAAAAAAATTCCATTAATATTAGTTTATAATTATAACAATTTGTTTAAAAAAAATTAAATACCTTTGAAAATAAATTGCTATTTACACAACATTATCGCGCTTATTTTCGTCCTGTTTTAATTTTAAACTAAAATTAATTAATTACGAGACTATGACCTATGGACGGATCGACTCTGACTGCCTTAGCAAAACTGTAAAAGTACTACTGTATTACCATTTTGGAATTCTAAAAGTGGGTTTATCAGTCCTGGTTAATGTCCCACACAATTGTTAATTAACCTTTCCGCACAAAAATCTCTGAGAAACGATTTAGGTGGCACTGAAAATGTTTTCCAACATCCTATCAGCCAAACAAGCATAGAGGTAAGGCCATTATGGCTCCCATTATTTTAAAAAAGAACTAAAATTAGACTTTAATATCCCTAGTACTCAAAAATAAGCTGAACTTTAACCTGTTGATTCTTCTTGTGGAGTCTTCTCGAGGGCTAGGAAACTAAACTTAATGAACAATAAGCCACTCTCCTAGCTGACCGCCACTCCCTCGGTACCTGACCATTTGTTTGTCTGACTCCGGCCTATAAACAAGTGGTTTGCCTTCAGATGTGTGTTGTGCTTTTCTCTGTTTGTATTATTGTTTCTAAGTTTCAGCTCTGAGATATACTATGTAGATGGTTAAGGTTAGTGGTATATTTTAGCTTCACTCATTTTCTTTACATAGGCCTAGATCTCTAGGTTTATGTTCCCTTAGTTGTTAGTCACTTGATAACGGGAGTTAATTTATATTTCCGAATCATTGTGTATTGATTTTTTAACACACAAATGATGGCAAATGTCCGAATAACTAATAATAAAAAAGATAGTATCTTGACTTTTATTGTACATTGAAGAATAACCAGGATATCGGTAATAAATTTAAAAAATAAATCTAGGGCACACATCCATTACTCAGCAGTTTTCAACTTCTGTTTGCTGTACCTCAAACAGTTCCAGAGATAAAGTAATTTTAAATATTTCATGGTTTTATCAGAAGAAACTAAGAGTTTTTCAGCATGACCTCTTCTGATGAACAAATGGCAATTGCAAGAGCCCATCCAGTGAGGTAGGCCCATGCAGTGGAAACGGAATAACTGTGTATCACAATCATTACTTTACTTCAAATAGTTCCCGAAATACTCAATTTAACACAGGGTTTCTCACTAGAAAATGGGTTTTGCAGTACCCTCTCCTCTTCTAATAAGCTTATATTATGGGGCCTAATAATATTAGTAATATTAAGGAGCCTATTCGACATGTCATCAGGAACTGAATATTTTCATATTTAATTTAAAAAAATTACGTTTTTCCCATAAAAAAATGAGTTTTTGCAAAACTGTTTTTCTCCTCACATACTGATAGTAATGATATAGAGTCCATTTGACGTGGTATTTTAATCATTGCTGTTCCTCAAATAGTTTCTGAGATAAAGCTATTTGAAATTAACATTGTTTCCCACAAGTAAATTTACTGTTTGCAGTTTCTCCTGTCTTGACAAACTTAAAAAAATGGACAAGAGGTCATGAACAGAATATTTGCATATTTGATAAAGAAATTTTACATATTTTCCCCATAAAAACAGATCTTTTGCAAAATCGTTTTTCTCCTCACAAACTTATAGTAATGATATAGAGTTCATTTGACGTGGTATAGGGAAAGGAGTATTTTAATCATTGTTGTTCCTCAAATAGTTTCTGAGATAAAGCTATTTGAAATTAACAATGTTTCCCACAAGTAAATTTACTGATTGCAGTTTCTCCTGTCTTGACAAACTTAAAAAATTGAACAAGGGTCATGAACAGAATATTTGCATATTTGATAAAGAAATTGTACATATTTTTCGATAAAAAATTAACTTTTGCAAACTTGTTTTTCTCCTCACAAACTTATAGTAATGATAAAGAGTCTATTTGACGTGGCATCGGGATAGGAGTATTTGAATCATTGTTGTTCCTCAAATAATTTCTGAGATAAAGCTATTTGAAATTAACAATGTTTCCCACAAATAAATTTACAGTTACATTTTCTCCTCTATTGACAAACTTTAAAAATTGGACGTTGGGTTAAAGAATGGAATATTTCCATATTTGATAAAGAAATTTTACATGTTTTTCCCATAAAAACAGATCTTTTGCAAAATCGTTTTTCTCCTCACAAACTTATAGTAATGATATAGAGTTCATTTGACGTGGCATTGGGAAAGGAGTATTTTGTTGTTCCTCAAATAGTTTCTGAGATAAAGCTATTTGAAATTAACAATGTTCCCCACAATTAAATTTACTGTTTACAGTTTCTCCTCTCTTAATAAACTTTAAAGATTGAACGTTGGGGTCGAGAATGGAGTATTTGCATATTTGATAAAGAAATTTTACATTTCTTAAAAAATTAGCTTTTGCAAAATCGTTTTTCTCCTCACAAACTTATAGTAATGATATAGAGTCCATTAGACCGAAAAAGACCGTGCTTCCTGAAAAATAACCTAAAGCTGGAAATAATTTTAATCCACGTTGGGCATCACAAAAAAGAGTAATAATATAAGTTTGTGACACTTTCTGAGGATGGCGTAACGTTTGGGAGCCGAAAAACCACAATATTTTTGCACCTTTTTCGGCTTTTCGCTTATAACTCGGAAACGGCTTATCATATAAAAAAATTCGCCGTATAATTATTTACAGAGGACAAAATTATGCATCTAATGAGGTCCTTAAACGTTAGATTAGGTTCAGTAGTTTAGCGACAATTAATCGCCAAACGTCGGCAATTTTTACCAACTTGGCTGAAAAGTGGGTCGCGCTCCATGTTGAAACGAGTGTAACTCAAAAACGGCTACTCCAAAAGATAAATAATGAAAGTTATAGAATATCAAATTCTGCGTAGAAGGAGCTCCTAATTTTTGAAATTGGCCCATTCCTGCGCACAGATACAAGAAAAAAACAGAAAATAGACATGGAGCAGAATTTCCGGTAAGAGCTATTTTTGGTACTACAAATTCTAGAATGAGAAGGGACAACATCGATGTGGAGAAATTCAGTAACTGGTTTGATTCTCACTATCCATTCCCTCATGGAGAGACTATCATGTGTTTAAGTACTGGAGTATTGGGAGTTGATCACATCAACTGCAACGAAGCTTATGACATTGTGGAAATTAGCATAGACAGGATTCAAGGCAAAAACTTTAAGGAAGTAAAGTTCCAGAAGAAAAAGCGAATAAAGGCACTTTGAGCCGTGAACTGTACAGTCGAGATCAATGGTGAACCAGTCTCTGTCAGTCCTGATACAATTTTCCGCAGAATTTTTTTCCACATGAAGTCACCACAACAGCTTGAGTCATACTTCGCATTTGAGTTAGCCCCCCATCCATTATCCCGTATCCATTATCTTTTGGAATGCGCAAGACAAATAAATCGGGTTTGTATAAGCTTTTCAAACAAGTTAATGCTGAACTTACAACAAAGACGGACTTCGTTATTGACAGTTGGTTCCTCTTACACCGAGTTGTGTGGAATACTAGTCTTTTTGGACTGAACATCAAAACAAGGAAAATTTTTGCAATATTGATATAAAGTTTTTCAGAAATTTATTAATTTGGATATGGTAGTAAATAAGATATATATATATATATTTTTTGATTAATCTGATTTAAAAGAGATTTTCCGTCAGATTCAAGATCCAATCATCGATTTAGCCACTATTCATCCGAGAAGGGAAGCTCCGCCCAACGTCTTTAAAGCTAGACGGGTTCACTGATTCGCTGACATAAACTATGAGGAACTTCCCGTAATCGTACCTCCCTCAACCTCATACTTAAATTAAAGCTCTCGACGAGAAACTTTTGGGAAAATTGCCAGAATTTAACATTTTAAAATTTTGGAAGCACCTTTTGATCGGGAAAGATTATTTAAATTTTTTCATTTTTCCACTTTGAACGCGTTTTGTAAGAAAACGGTTAGAATTAAAAGACAAACACAACATTGTGGTTGTCTTTTAATTATTATGGAATTCTACCAAGTACCTTCGGCCATCACTGTCAATCGTATAAAACGGTAAGAGATAGCAAAAAATGTTAAATACAAAAGTTGTAGAAAATTAAATTTCAAACTGACGATTTTCCAATCATCCGTTTAGCCGCTATTCACCCGAGAAGGAGCTCCGGCACACAATCCTTTAAATTTCCCATGTTAATCTTATGGAGATAATGTTTAATGAGTTTGAGTCAGCTGCCAAATAAAACAGCTGATTTATGCTCGGTCACCTATGTACAAACGAGCCAAAGATTAACGAGAATTTTTAGCGAATTTTCTTACTGCGAGCGAAGCGTTCATGGGCTGAGCCCCTACTTTAATATGTGCTTCGTGTGTAGTTATTGAAAGTGCGGTTAGTTTCGAAACGGACCAGGATACGTGTGACGATAAGAAACCAAATTTGTAATTATTACATTTTGTTTTCTAGAATACTAATATCATGAAATTGCCTTTAAATTTGAATAATTGAATGAATGTGGATGCTTTTGTGTTCAAAAAACATTCAACTTAAAAAATAGCTCTTACCGGAAATTCTGCTCCACTATTATCGGTTTTATTCTTGTATCTGTGCGAAGAAATTAACTAATTAAAAAAATTTGGAGCTCCTTCTACGTAGAATTTGATGTTCTACAACTTACATTATTTTACACTTTTCTTTTGGAATAGCCGTTTTGAGTTACACTCGTTTGAACATGAGCGCGACCCACTTTTCAGCCAAGTTGGTAAATATTACCAATGTTTGACGATTGGTTGTCGCTAAACTACTGAACCTAATCTAACGTTTAAGGGCCTCATTAGTCGCATGATTTTATCTTCTGTAATTAATTATACGGCGACATTTTTCGTAAGATAAGCCGTTTCCGAGTTATAAGCGAAAAACCGTGAAAAGTGCAAAAATAGCGCGGTTTTTCGGCTCCCAAACGTTACGCCATGCTCAGAAACTGTCGTAAACTTATATTACTCTTATTTGGGATGCCCAAAGTGGATTAAAATCATTTCCAGCTTTAGCTTATTTTTCAGGAAGCAACAGTATAATTTGCCTGGGCTAATCGGGAAAGAAGTATTTGAATCATTGTTGTTCCTCAAATAGTTTCTGAGCTAAAGCTATTTGAAACTAACAATGTTTCCCACAAGTAAATTTACTGTTTTCTGTTTCTCTTCTCTTGACAAACTTTACATATTTGACATTGAGGTCGAGAATGGAATAGTTGTATATTTGATCATTGTTGTACATCAAATAATTTCCGAGATGGAGCAATTTTTTCTTTAAGAAAATATAGGTTGCGCAGTATATCCACTTCACAATTTTATTGATATGGGGCCCATTCGAGCGTTGCGAAATAATATTTTCAAATTTGAATCGCTACTGAACCTTTTATAGTTCCCGAGGAGATAAAGCTGTAGACATAATATTTTTGTGTTTTATAATAACTTACAGGTACGATTTTAAAATCATAATACTTTAGTTCTACTAATAATATCAAAACTTCTGCTTCTCTAATGAATTTGCTTCCTTAGAATTTTGATTCTTGTCCTGTTGTTTTTATGATATAATTCACGTAATTACGTTCCTGCTACAAAAAAGTGCTCTTTTGTTTGAGTGTCAATGAGTCCTGAATTTCTGATTTGTATGAAGGCTGTCTCTGATACCTATAAGACATTATTAAATTTTTAACTGAGTATTTATAGCTAATCATAATAATGTGTCCAATTGTTGAGTTTATGTTTTAATGTAGAAGAACATGTATGGAGGTAAGATAGCTTGATTGGGTTTGTGAAGTATAAGTATACTTTCTTGTGCGATAGGCCTTGATTGGTTGGAACTAGGCCTAAGTACAAATTATTCCCTCTTATTTGAATGAAGAGGCTGTTGATAGTACTGTTATTTACGTATTTCTTCTTCGTCCGTATTGTAATTTGCATTTAGTTTGACTATAACTAATCGCGGTGAAGGTTGCAGTTCGGTTGGTACGTGAAAATCGATTTCGTGTCATTTTGCAGTGCGACTGCGTCGTAGCGATTATCGATGGAAAGAAGACGTTCTCTCCCAGTCAACGTGAGATCGGCAGCCCGCAAACATCCTGGGCGGAATGACGCCGACGGTAGAAATCTTGGTCCGACGTAGCCATGTCTTCCAAAAAGTGCGGTTATTTTATCTAATTGGTTCTTATGGATAAGATTTTAAACTGCGTTGGAGAAGAGAAGACAAAATTTCTTCCACGTTCATATAATGTTGTACGTAGAAATAATTTATTTTGAGATGTAAATTAAATATTGTTTTGGTAGGTTCAAAACGATATTATGTGAAAAATGTAAATTTTGAATCAAGTGTGTGTGTTGTAATGTAATATATTGTGCCTAGATAAATCCACGTCTTCCATTAACGTAACGATTTGTGATTAGGGTCTTCCAATTATACAACAAATTAATGTTTTCTAATATATCTTGCGCGCTTTAAAACACGTACTCCAACGTACCTGAACGTATTCCATCGTAATGTTGCCTTTAAATAATCGTCGGATACCGACAGACGAACGTCAACTATTCGGTCGGTTGTGGGGCGGAACTTTTCGTGCCATCACGTCCTCGCAGACCGTACCCGTATTCAAGAAACGGACAGGGAAAAGGCAGCGACGTGCCAACGGCAGACGATGTTGTAAATGTCGTTGTAAACAAAATCAGATCCCTGCCACCGGTATTCCCGTGGCTAATCTTCAGATCTGTTTGGTCGGACCGAACCAAAATAATAATTATCGAGCCAAAATGCTGCGCTCTGTTGTCAGGTAATTTGACTAAATGTTGTATTTAGTGTTGATGAGTAGAACTTAAATGTTCAGTGTTTTGCCGAATTTTTAAAGTAGATCAATTACTGTTTACGAATGCCTTCTTGGCCATCGTTAGTCGATATATATCTTACAAACGTCAAAATTTAATAAATATAACAGTTTTATCACAGAACGAAAAATATTGTCACATTATTGTTATTATTTTCGTTCGTATGAAATTTTTTCGGTTAATTTTAGTCTAAAACACTTAAAATTAAACCCACAGAGTTACACTATTCCTTTCAAAACATTAATTTTGCGAGTTTGATTCTCTGCAAGACAGTTTACATTGCAGTATTTATTAGTAGAGTTACGTTGAACCAATTTATAAATATCCCAAGTTCTGTTAGTCTTTGCATAATAGTTTTAGTTATATTTTCCTGGCATGATTTTCCAATTTAAAGTTCACGCTGCGTAAATTCCCTTTACTTAGCGCGGTGCGCGATTATTCGGATTTTTGTTTTACGAGTTTTACTCGCAGTTGAAGATTTTGACACAGCCACATTTGCATGTTTTCTCGCCGGTGCTAAAACTATTGTATGTGGCAAAACATTGTCATTTTGGTGTTGTACATATGAACGTTTTCGTGTACAATTTCTGTACGTTGTGCTGTATTTAATTGTGATAAATTTATTTTGTCAGTAATTATTACTTAAATCAATAAATTTGTTGAAACTTTCCTTTGTTCGTCAACCACGTCCCAAGCTTCTCCTAAAATTGATATATTCACTGATAAACAAAAGTTTATTTTAAATAATATCGATCTTTTTATAGACCTACTTGGTCCTAAAGGCAAGATCAGAGTTGCACAGTAATTAACGCTCGTCCAGTTTACTACAGTTGGAACTTAAAACACATTAGCATGGGTTCGAGCCTAGTTACTGTTGTTTATTTTAATTGTGCTATATGGTAGTCTCCCGTCTTCATTAGCCTAACTGGCGTAAATTAAAGCAAACAATTGTACACCCTTATACCCACCACCGTTACCCCATGGGGGTTGTATGGTTTGTTAGACCATCATCACCTGTCCATTAAGTAATGGGTGTCAAAAGGGCGCATCTCGGTTTTGAGTAATGGGTTTTGTCTCATTGGGTGTCAATGGACATCTTAAGGCAAGTCGGTTAAAGAGCTGGGATTGCCGAAGTGACCGAGTTCGAAGTTTTGACAGTTCTAGAAGCTGCCAGAATGTTCCGGACGGTTTTGGACCACCGAAGGGGGACTTTTATTCCTGAACATGCTAGAATGTTCGGAAACTTGCTATACGTAAAACTTTGTACATATTACTAAAAAAAACGTTTTCACGATATCAGCTGCTTTCTCACCTGTGAAAGTTTGTCATTACACTACTACCGGAGAAAATATCTTCAAAACATTGAAGAAAGAATTATCAATCAATAATGATACTTTCCCCAAACTACGATTTGCAGCTGGATGCGCGTTGTTAAGCAACAATAAACAAACAAAGCCAAGTGTTTACTAATTTTTTCAAAACATTGCGTTGTTTTTGTTTGACTGTCATAATGGACGCTTTACCCGAGTCTTTTAAAAGGAACGTATCAAATGTATCTCGGGATATTTTACCGAAAAGGTAAAAATACAGATATGATATGCCTACCTATAAAAAGTTTTGCGAGAGGTATATCGTTTCTGTTTTATATTAAAAGTGCAAACAAAATATTTGATTTCTTTTTACTTTCTCCACCCTATACGTAATATATGGAGAAAGTATTGTTTTCGTAAAAATGTTCGAATTTGAATTTTCAGTTGAATTATCTGTTTTGGTGCTCCCAGAACCCCAAAAAATTGTTTAGTGCAATTATCTGTGTTGGTGCTCCCTGAACCCAAAAATATTTTTAGTGGAATTTTTTGTTTTGGTGCTCCCTGAACCCAAAAAAGTGTTTTTAACGTGGTGTCTGTCTGTCAGTGTGTCAGTATGTATACACGACCAGAGGGGACACTATTGGTCCGATTTTCATGAAATTTGGTATGTAGGTACTAAACCCTAATATCTCCAGGCTTTTTTTTCGTTTTTTGGAATGTTTAATTTTTAAGGGTAATTTACCCCTAAAAACCCATAAAAAACGAAAAAAATGCAAATTTCTCAAAAACGGCTCTAACGATTTTGATCAAATTTTCAGTATTTATAGTGCTTAAGATGCCAAACAAAATGACCCCACCCGCTTTTATCAAAACTTCGGCGTTTCATAATTATGGGGAAATGTTAAAAAATAAACAAGTTTATGTTGTCAATCTAGCATCACGGCGACGGCCGCACGGGGTAGCACAACGGTAGCGAGGACGGCCAGTAATTCGAAGGTCGCGCGATCGAATCCCGCCTGGGACAATAACTTTTTTATACGATTGACGTAGGTAGAATATTATTAACGTGGCCGATTTAATTTTCAGTCGACCTTTAACCCGACATACCGAGAGAGAGTGTCAGAGAACCAAACTATATTTCTGGCCTTTGGCGCGAATCATTCTTCGAGTATATTTAAAAAAATGTATAATAAAAGAACCTAATTTTTAGGTCTAGGTCAAACGTCACTGAGGGTAACAACTTTGTCGTTGAGACGCGATTGACCAACAAACCTATTGCTTTGAGAATTTATCTTATTTTATTTTCACGATTAAAACTACGTTATTATTCTACGCTTGTTGTTTGTTGAGTCATTACATAATCAAAAAAGAAAAAGAAGTTTTTTTGCGTAAAGATGATCAAGACGACCGGCTTAGGATAAAGGTTGTGACTGTCAGTATAAAATGCCGTGGGAGGTGAAGACGGCAAATGCGATTATCGTTGACCTGGCTAAGTGGATTATTGTACCAGCTTATATACTTGTCTGGACATGTGACCAGTACTAAACTTTATTTATATGTGAAGCAATTGAATGTGGCATCTGTCGCGTGCTGAAGATCGATGTCCGTTTCAGCAATTCAAACGTACTTTGATAGTTTATGTCCATCTTTTAGCCTAGAAAAATTATAAAATTAAATAAAAAAACAATTTTTAATATACCACGTTTTTAAAACGAACTAAAAAGTATAAAATCATTTTCCGTGGGCCCTTCTAAAATTTCGAGGGCGAATTTTTAGTGGCTATGGAGATACTTATAAGACTTGAAGATGAAAAAACGTGGGGCGCAGCCAGTAGATACTAGAAGGAGATAATCCGGATAAATTCACAATAAATTTCAGTGCATTGGAAATGGGATTCATTGTAATGTAATTTATTTACTCATCCTTAACTACCATGGGTTGCCTGCGCCCCACATTGCTCGGCTCTCTACATTCAAAACGGCGAAGTTGGGTACCAATTTCAATGTTAAATAACCTAAACATACCTTCACTATTAAGCATATTCTTGTGTTGTTTTTGTCAAAAAACGAAAGCTGTATTTTTTTCTTAAAGTAAAATAGATTGTGGGTGTTGATTGCTAAGTTTTTTTTTGCAATATCTCTTTTTGCAACTGAGTAAAAAATTAATAAAGTTTTCTATTTTTACTTTCTCCACCCTATACGTAGTATATGGAGAAAGTATTGTTTTCGTCCAAATTTTCGCATTTGATTTTTTAGTGAAATTGTCTGTTTTGGTGCTCCCTGAACCGCAAAAAATTGTTTAGTGGAATTATCTGTGTTGGTGCTCCCTGAACTCAAAAATATTTGTAGTGAAATATTTTGTTTTGTTGCTCCCTGGACCCAAAAAGGTGTTTTTTTGGTGACGTCTGTCCGTGTGTCTGTAAGGATGTGTACAGTGCTGGAGACCATACCATTGGTCCGATTTTGATGAAATTTGGTATGTGGGAGTAGTTTTGGCATATCTCCAGGCGTTTTTTTCATTTTTTCAAATTTTTGATTTTTAAGGGGTTTCACCCCCCAAAAATTGCCAAAAAACGATAAAAATCTAACGATAAAAACGGCTCTAACGATTTTGATAAAATTTGGCTTATTTGTAGCCCTTAATGTACCCGACCATATGCAAAAAAACGCATCTTTCTAAAAATTCTCGTTTAGGTAATAATAATAATAATAACTGATTTTTGGGGGTTTTGTCCAAAAAAAGGGTTTTTTTTCAAAAACTACTGAACGGATCGGAACGAAATTTGGTAAATAGTTCCGAATATTTGTGGCTAGCACCTTTCTAGGGCCACAGGTGCTCACTAAGAAAGGTTTTCAAAAAACTCGAAACTTAAGAGGGGTTTGGGGGGGGGGATCAAAGTAACTAAATCACGATTTCTCTAAAACTACCGAACGGATTGGAATAAAATTTGGTGTGTAGCTTCCTCTAGGGCCATAGGGGCTCACTAAGAAAGGTTTTTAAAAAATTCGAAATTTTA
>JAGFPH010001039.1:191274-212637 GCA_018207615.1 Philaenus spumarius | reverse complement strand
ATTGGAATGAAATTTGGTATGTAGCTTCCTCTAGGGCCATAGGTGTTCACTAAGAAAGGGTATGAAAAATTTCGAAATTTTAGGAGGGGTTTGGGGGATCAACGTTACTAAAATCATAATTTCAGATCTTTTATTATTATGACAATAGTGCTTTTATTATTTAAGATCTATATATATATATAAGCCAAATACCACTCACTGACTGAACACTTAAAAAGAATAAAATTACGTTAAAAAGACTGAAAATACCAACCACCACGGGCAACGCCGTACGGGTCAGCTAGTGTTGGTATAATGCCAGGACGTCTTAAATTTGTTTGTAAAAATGGTTTTTGAGTAATTTATATTTTAAATTATCAAAACGCCTCTATTTTGAAAAGAATGATTGGATATAATCGCCTTTTTCTTAAAATAAATCATTGTTATGTTAAAATCTATGTAAAGTTTGAACTCAATCGGTCAAAAATTTCTCTAGATTTGAATTATTTAAAAAAAATGACTGATTTCTGGATAAGGAAGCTTTTTCGGACCAGTGTTTATATGCACTTTTTGTCTTATTTTTAGCTGTATAATCAAAAAGACAGCTCTGAAGTATTATCCGTTCCTTCTGAAACACTCTGTACAAGTGACATTAATAAGTGTGCTAATTAATTAAAGCGGAAGTAATTATCTATTTTTAGTATCTACTGACTGCTCTCCACGTTTTATAATCTTCAAGTTTTATAAATATCTCCATAGCCACTAAAAATTCGCCCTCAAAATTTTAGAAGGGCCCACGGAAAATTAGTTTATACTTTTTAGTTTTATGCCCGGGTGAAATAAGGTTCTAATAACTAACTAAAGTTTTTAAGTTGACTAAGGGTTTTCCTACTAACTAAATAATTTGTATATAACATTTTTGTACATTTATAACAAGATTAGGCCTCTTTTTGATGCCTTTTTGCAGACATATTTGTGTTTTTATAAACGTTTTTACGAAAAATCTAAAAAAATGGTTACTCCCGGTCGAAAACGTACTTCCTATTGTTGGATTTTTTGGCTAACGAACTCGTCCGACAACCAACGTCTGTATCAAATTTGGACCTTATCGGACTTAAAATATGGCCGTTAAAAGTGTGAACACATAAACATATATTTATAACAATTTTAATGATACCCCAAAACGTGTTCTGGGGACTACTATCGGTGCTCATTTACTACTCCCGATCTTAGGTCTCACCATTAGGGTCACTGCAATAGCTCATCTTTCCTATGAATGATTTCTTTTTGAGGACTTGAGAAAATAATATTCAAACCAAAAACAAAATGCAGTTGGCCAATAATTATTGCCTATCCTAGCATAGCAGAAATGATTACATTAAGTTACAGCTGTCCTTTTACAAATTTAGGAACAGCTGTTGACCACATGTTTTGAATAGCATTAAATACAATTTGCTTTCGTGATCAATAGAAACACGATTTAGTAGACATAACTTGACTCATTGCTACTGTATTTAAAATATACTCGAAAAGTGCGAATTAGACTCTCGAGGTAAGTGTTCCGTACTGCCAGTCATAGGCGTCGCGTGGACTATTGTTTTGGGGGGCACAACCAGTCAACGGGTTTGGGGGAGACAAAATAAAAGTTTGTTTTGGGAAGACAAAATAGGGAACACCACCAGACTAGAATTTGGATTTTGATGGTGTAAAACAGCGTTTAGCATTACAATTTTAGTTTTGAACCATTTACTGTTGAAGGAAAATCTGTGTTACATTATGTTTTCCTTTACGAACATTTAAAATTAGGTTTGAAACTGTCCAAGGCTCACTTCTTTGCAGTTTACTTGATTCAAATTATTTAAAGTGAGCAAATTTTAATAAATCGTTCAAATTAAATAACATTATTTTACTACGCAAAAAATACTAATTGAATTTATGGGAGTATCGCTTAAAATCAATTATGTGTATGTATAATTTGTATAAGAAAACAAAACTCGTTCGTATGGGGTTTTTTCAAATACAAAATAAAAGAAAATTTATTCTGAAACTACACAATCAATGTTATACTTCGGCGAAATTAATATTAAACAATTATCATTGATTGTAGTACGTAAAATCCATATACAAACAAATTGTTGTGATTTTTAATTTTTTACAAATTCTAGTCATCAGCCGTTTTCGCGTTCAATTTTGAGAATCAACAGCGATTTTCTTGAAAATTGGGATTAAGTTTTGTTTTAAAGTTGATACTTTCCGAGTTGTTAAGGATTGAAACTGTGCATTTTTCATTGAAAAAACACATGTTTTTTAACCGTTTTTCACGAATAACTTAAACAGTTTTCATTTTGTCTAAAAAATCTTTCAGAATAAAAATGTAGCTAATAAAAACCAAAGAGATTAGTTTTTTAATGACTTCTGTAAACCCAATATGAACTAAGTTATTGCTCCTTGAAGGACGGTTATTTTTCTAGAAACCCGAAATTGAAATCCTTCAACTTTAAATAACATGAAAATAAATTAAACAAATAAAAGAGCACTGTGGCGACAAAGTCACACTGATTTAAATAAAAACCCCGAACCACAAAACAAGGAACAAAAACAATAACTAAACAACTAAATTAAAAATAACTTACAATTTAGTTGTTTAGTTATTGTTTTTGTTCCTTGTTTTGTGGTTCGGGGTTTTTATTTAAATCAGTGTAACTTGAAAATGGTGAAATTTTTGGGGAAAACTCAAGAGACCTTTTTTTTTGAAGTACATAAAAAACCTTTTACATGAGCACTGATAAAAGTCTTTTGCATAAGAACTAACTGACTTAGAACAAAAAATAAGTAACTTCTTTTTGTTTTTGAAAAAAATTTACAATTACTCCTTCGCCATTACCACCCTAATTGAAATTAATCGAAACCCACTTGCAATTAACTTCATTTAGTATTGATATGTTCTACGTGATTAGACCGGTTTGGAATGCTTATTTTAGAAAAAAATAATTGATTAAATTGAAAATTTCATTTTTGTTATTTTGAAAAAAATAAATTTTTTAAAACCAAAAACTATTCATGATAAAGTTTAAAGAATAAGGGAATTATAACGATTTCAACGGTTTCAACGGAATAACCAACTACATTTTTTTTAAATCACGGATTTTGGAGCATAGGGACAAAGACAGAAAAATGGAGCACACATTCAATATGCAATTTTTTGTCGTAAGGGGAGGATTTTATAAGGGTTGAAGTCTTTAAAAAACAATAAATTTTATATCACCAGTGAAATATTCTTCATTCAATATAAATGCACTTTTAAATAATTTTTAATTTTAAAAAAATCGTTGAAATCATTTTTTAATAATATTCTTAGGGGGGGATTTATAAGGCTTGAAACGTCTCACAAATAATAACTTCATTCAATTAAAATACAATAATTCAAATTTAATACGACGCACTTTTAAACGATTTCAAGTTATAATAACTATCTTTAAAACTAGTTTTGAAAAGGACTACCCTCAGGGGATAATTTACAGGGGTTGAATCTTTCTGATTAATCATTAACTTGTTCGAGTATGTCAAGAGATCTACAAATAATTCATTTAAACTTTATTTCAACCAATTACATGCTAGAATCTACAATTTTTAATTTTTTTGCAATAAGGAGTAGTTTTTACCCATAAAAAATGAAAAGCCCGGTTCGGCACAGGGTAGATTTTGAAGTAGAACTTAAATCAAAATTTTTGCGAAAATAAATGTTGATTCTCAAAATTTCACGGTTTTACGGTTTTTTTCTACTGATGACTGGACTAAAAGTAATAACGATTAAATTGGAAAATAATTTCAACGTTGAACTTAATAAGGTAAAATAATCAACGCAGTTAAAACATTCTTGACATAAATGACTTGTCAAAAGAGGAAAAACTTTACGAAGTAGTAGAGATAAATTATTATTTGTGTATTATCCACAAACATAAACTAATAATAAATGTATATACAATGTTGGGGGGCACGTGCCCCCCCTCCCCCGGCGCGATACCTATGCTGCCAGTCGTCCCGAATAGTTTATTAATAACACTGGATCAACAGTTTATAACATATACTCGAAATATAACCATTTCTTGATAGATGGAATAAATTATACTTTGGTGGAGGGACCAGAGAAAGAAGGCGACCACTCCAAAGTTCAGCATCGTATTGCCTTACATCGTTTGAACGGGAAACATATTTTTTATCACTTTTTCAATAAAGTTGATATCTAGGATAGTTTTTCTATATATGTATACCTTTGTCACCACTGTTATTTTCGTTAATACAGGTAGGATAAAGGATGGATTTTTAAGAGAAAGCTATTTTTCATCACGTTTCACCAGATTTCGGATTCGCTATAGTTTTTCTAAAAATTAAAAAAAGTGTCTCTAAAACTACCGAATTTTACCACGTTTTTATTAACTCGCTTTTTTGTCTGTCTGTCTGTTCAGAACAATTTTTGCAATTGATTTTTAAACTAATTTCCCGATGCTGTAGGTAGAGACTTAAAACTTTAAACATAGCTCAGAACTGGATGAAAATGCAATATTAACTCACTTTCTTGTATGTCTGTTTGTCTGAAAATAACAAATAAACAGATTGATGTAGCCTATTATTGATTTTCTATTTTTATTGAGATATAACAATTTTATGGTTTATATAAGAACAGGCGAAAAGAAACTGAAATAAACCTGAAATTTGACACATATTTCATCAAGGTGGTTAAAATCTATTTCAAAATTGCACACACACGACTAAAAAGCAGAAAATATACTAGTTATTTAAATATATTTTTTAATATTCCACGTTTTCTTAAACGGACTAAAAAGTATAAAATAATTTCTAGCCACATACAGATTCCTAATCCCAGATTGTCCTAAAAAAAATTAATTGTGAATTTTGTATAGCTATGAAAATACTTGTAAGGTTTAAAACGAAAGACGTGGGGCGCACGCAATAGATAATTAATTGATTCATGAATAGTTCACCTAAGTCATTAACAATTTCAATTCTATTGTACTGCAACTGTTGTGCGAGTTTTCTGAACGACACCTACTCCTTAATATTATCTATCGCATGCGTCCTACGTTTTTAGTTTTAAATCTTGCAAATATATTCATTTTCAAAATTTTTGCTGCTGTAGTTTCAAAAATGGGAGGGAGGGGGGTTAGAAACATTTTCTGTTATATCTTGAAAACTACTTGCCTGAAATAGTTATGATATCTTAAAATAAAGCCGTTTCAAAGAAATGATGCTACTCACGACAGTATCATAAAATATTTTTTTTTTTATAGCAAACTTTACTCCCTCCCAAAATAATTCAAAGTAAAATAGGTTTTGAGTTCTGGTCATTTGATCATACGCGTGTATACATGCTTTACAACTAGGCCTATATTATTATGAAACATTTCTTTGTGGAACCTATATCCGTTCTGGGTTAAATAGACTGTGTCTGTGACAAACGAGTACTGGTTTCCCCTCTTGGCTTTTACAGTACGGAACCTTAAAAATAGGCTTAAACGTTTCGTTTTATTCCCGTGGGAAATTTACTTCTGAGTTAGATTGTATATATGTATTTGTTGTTTATTGTTTTGTGTTAGTTAAAATGCTGAACGTCCGCCGTATTTATTTACCCAAAACAATTTTTTGTGACTTATTACTTACGGTTCATTGTAAAGCACTCGCTGGTGTAGGTTTCCTTATACGTTCAGAGAAAGTTGTAAATTTTACCCTACAAAATATTCGGGTAATATTTTTTATTTATTTATATAGGTTGGTGGAGTAGTAAAATTCCAAGTTTCCACACTAATATTATGTTTCTTGTCATCCCCGTCCTGATAAAACTCCAGCAATCTTTGTATCTTCATCAAAAATTGTTCGACGTCATATTCGCCTAAATGCCTGACAAAAACATATCTTTACGCCGAATAGTAAAATAATACGTCATACGTCCAGATTTGTGAAACGCGAATAAACCATTCTGCCTCTGTCTCAATAGATAATACAAATGATCATTTTGACGTTGAACCGATGGCCAGTTTACAAAATTACATAGTCACATTATCTTCATTTTGCATCTATAAAGATTATTGTATTAAAATCAAAGGCAAACTTTAAAAAAAATTTGTTTTTTTCCTAAATTTACACCTACTGCAGTGTATTGAGGACAATTAATTATAAAAACGGATTCGTAGAATTCCTAGCTTCAACATTTTGTACAAGATTATTCATGAAGGCTTTTTTTTTAAATGAATGTTTATGGAGTTATCAACGACGCGACGTTAGGTGGCAAGAAACTAAAAGTTTTCCAAAGTAAATAATTTTATCCTTTTTTAAGAACACCGTAGTCCCGTTGTTATTTTGCCTTCTACAAGTGGGCAAATAACTTGCACTGCGCTAATATGTCCCAAAACGAAGTTGTGCACAAAAATCGGAAAATGCATATTTTCGATAGGATTTTTTCAAGATGGAAGAGTGCGCGCATGTGAGGAATTTTGCATTTTAACTACATCACAGACCTACGCGGCAAACAATTGAGGGTAACCCACCTTTTCCGCCTCCGTTCATTGGACTGGGATCTTTATCCAATCGGCAAATTCAATACTAATAAATAAACCGGACTCGCTCGTCAAGGGTTCCGTACTTACAGCATATCCTAATGTTTAACCAAATGATAATAATATCGAACTAACCAAATACCAGTGTGACGGCTTATAAACATAGCATTACCGTACACACACCATAATTTTAAAAATATTTGTGTTTATATATTTATCGTGGAAAAGTTTAAGATTACCTTTAAGGCTATGGCCATGCTAGGCGATTTGGTCGCGGAGAATTTTTTATCTGCGACCTGGTCGCGGGTAGGTGCCACACTTAGCGACATTCGTGGTATCACAGTTGATAACTTCTTTGAGTGAGGAGGAGTTATAAAATAAAAAAATAATTGATAGTTATTGCTATTGATTGCCATACGGTCTTACTTTAAAAAGAAGAAAAAGCGTAGATTTGAAGTAAATCCTCTGAATAGTGTGCGTTTGAATCAAGGTAAGTTTTACACCATAATGTCATTACTTAGGGAGATTTAAAAACAGTTTTTTTCTTGATGAGCACAGCATCGTTTGACGAATTTCTGTCATACTACATTAATTTTTAATGTAAATGTTATACTTTTGTGTAAATTTTAAAAAAAACTCGAAAAAAATAAAAAATATCAATTTTACAACTTCGAATTTTTAATGATTAAAATGAATAGGCTATTGAAACTGCTTGAGCATTAAGGCATAATACTATACAAATTTAAAAAATACATATAAATACCGCTTAAAAATGAACAATAATTTAATGCTGAATTTTTTCAGCATTTTCACAAAATGTTTATGAGTAAAACAATAAGCTTGTAATAACATTTAAAATGAAAGGTATCGTCAAGAGCTACAAGATATTACTAAACAACCTTTTAGTCAATTTATTTATTGCTTTTTTATTGTTCAAATAAACAATTACAAAATTAAAAACGTACTCTCTCACTAATTTAACTTTGATCTAGGGCAAAAACTGAAGATAATTTTAAAAGTCATATCCTAAAGATGTTGACGTAAACTATTTTCATTAATAAACATATCAGCTTCAAAGGGCATGGTTATTTCAAAAAGAGAAACATTACTTACGGTACTACTGAAAACACTGAATTACAATCAAGCGCACATGAACAAGTGGAGCGACCTGTCGCCTAGCGTGGCCGGCTCCATTAGATAACATGGGGAGCGTACTTGTCGCTGCGACTAGAAAACGCTCCTGGATTCGTTCTATTTGCTGTCGCTGGTTGCCTAGCGTGGCCGTATCTCTATCATTTAATGCTTTCCACTGTTTTTCTTTGTCGCAGCGACTAGGTCGCGACGTCCTGGTCGCCTAGCGTGGCCGTAGCCTAAGGCCGGGTTTATCCTGCAAGCAACCAGTGATGGCAACACAACTTCAATTAGGATCACTCAACTTGTGTTCCCCCTAGATTTTCAGAGTGTTTAAACTGGAAGAAACTCAAATTGAGATATTTAGGTCACTTTTTAAGATGCCATCATCCGAAGAAGAGGCAGTTTTAGTTTATTTTTTAATAAACAAACGAAAGCTAAAAAGTTTGCCAAAATGGTTCAGTGTGCATCCATATAATTTAGGTAATTTACACAGAAGCCAGTGGCATGCTTTACAAGAATTGGAATTGTATCCTGACAAGTTCTTCAATTATTACCGAATGAGCAAGGATCGTTATGAAATACTCTTGTCTTTATTAGTAACACTTTTATTGATGAAATGAACAATCAACTTTAAGTTTAAAGTGCAGCCGTCTGAGCCGTCTTGCTGTCCACTGTTATCTATCCTCACTAGAGCAACTAGGCAACTGAAGTGACCAGTTTGCAGCATGTTGTGACTGGAGTTGACTCCTTGCTGAGTCACTCAACTGTTGCATCACCGTCGCCTTTGGATCGCTCTAGTATAAACAAGCGCTTAAGCCTTGGCTACGATACAAGCGGTGAGAGCGGTGGGCGGCAGGCGGCAGTAGCAGGTGCAAGCGGCGCACGAAAATTATCTAACTGATGCAGTTTCCTTAAACTGTACGTTTCAGTTGCTTTACCGTCGCCGGTTGCTTTCAGTATAAACCCGGCCTAACACTATTACTTTTATAAAATTTTGGAGACTACATATATAGCAAAATTCTTTAAAAAATAGTTTCAATATCCTTAAATTACATAAACCCATTTCACTGGTAAATATTCTAAAATAATTGTTGAAGAGCAAGTTTTGGCCCATAAATTAAAATGCTGGTTAGTATGCTGTTTTTGTAATATAAAGTTTTAAACTTCACGATGAAGGTTGTAAAATCCGTTTTTGATGAAATTTGACTTGAAACATTTTTATTAATTTGAGTAAATTAGATTTTCAAACAATGACTTGATTTGTAACAAACCCAAATATCGTACCTTTCAAAGAAGGAAAACATCGTATTCTCGAGGTGTTTCAAATTAGCCGTAATGGCTATTATGTGACGAAAATAACAGCGTTAAATATGTTAAAACATTAGTTTTATCCGCACCGCTGTAATATGGTTGGCACTCAAAACCTTTAAGTAAATTTCACATGAAATTAATAAATCTGTGTAAAAAAATAGTATGGTGAAATTTTTGGACGAGGGAACTATTTCATTTTTTAGTTAGTTTTCGCAATTTCTGATCACAATCCCTGAACCAGAATTAGAATGCTCTTCGAACTTTTGGAATTCATGGGTTTACATTCGATAATTGCTAGAGTTAGAAAAGTTACCGTTTTTATGGATGTTTAAGGTTAGAAAGATACAATCACTATCAGACTTTGTGACAATCATCAACGGAATCGAACTGGAACAGCTGTTCTATTTCCGTTCGTGGGCAATATTACTATCAGAACATTGGAGGGTGCAAAGGAAACGACTAGACCTACTTACTCAACAGCTAACTGTAGGAAAATTGTTTTAATTTTGTGTTATTCTCTTCCTAATACTAAGCAATAATAATTGTGAACAAAATAAATTAGAAATTTTTGTAAAAAGTACAGCCGAGTAGGTTTGAAAATTGTCAGCAGAATTTGTTACAACTGTAAACATTTTGTTGCAGACTGTACCGAAGCGTGCCGGTAACCCCAATCCCCCCCTCCTGTTCCACCCTCTTGCTGATAGCCAAATCAGATATTTTGTAAGGGCATTGTTCGTTGGGTTTGTGTCGGTGATTGTGCCACTGTGTTTTACGTGTTTGAAATATAAATTTGTTTATTCTGAAGTACTTAAATTAAATAAATTAACTTGAAATAATAATTCTTTATAAATATGTACATATTTCTGTGCATAAAGTATTTCCGTTCACATTAGTGATAAGCCATTTTTAAAAGCTACACTATGTTAAAAGCTGTAAATTTTAATTCGTTCTGGACTCCAAAATGTTTAGAGTTTTCACTGTCTTTACCGTAAGTAGGTTTTAAGATATTTAATTTGTGTTAAATTAAAATTGGTTTGAACCCGATTTCTGAACAACTCCAGAGTTAGAACTGTATTTATTTCACGGGCAATTAAAACACTAAACATAAATGCAGTATGTTTTCTTTCTGTTTAAAGAACGATTATTTCTTCAACATAATAAATCATTCTTGCTGGGGTTACTGCTTTGTAGTGTATTAGTTTACTTTGTTGTAATTTAACTTTAAACATTTTTCACACTGTCAACAAATACAAAATATGCTAATGGATTACGCCTTAATTGGTATTTTAATTCCAGCTTATGGAATTTCTTTAAATACTTACCCCCCCCCCCCTCCTTATAATGCGTCTTAACGTGCTTGCTTTACCGATTAATTATACGTTAAAGGGAAGGGGCGTTCACTTTCTATGGAGTAGTTGCCCAATGTGGCAACCGGCACGCTACTTTCCACAAACGCGTTACATTTTTCTTATTTATTCCAGTAAGACATCTGTGAAGATTATCTGTTCTGGGGAGCAAAATAGCCGAGAGGTTAAAGGCGCTCGTACAATCTGGTACACACCCAGATGCGTAGGAATTCTGTTAACTTCAGCTTTACTCTGCTGTTTAGTATTAGTCCAACTTATTTCAAGTGAAACTAAAATAAAATAATCTTTCCGCGACGTTTAATTTCTGGCTAGGAGAGTTTTAGTCTTCGGTTTATTAGTGTTGGCTAGAAGCACTTCCTATTTCTAAAATGTTAGTTCCCTTTCGTTGCTAGCTACTTTTATTTTATGTAGTTGAAGTGCCCCTTCGAACAATCGCGACACCGCTCACATTCAACTTGGACCATCAGATCGTGTTGAGAGGAAGGGGGTGCCTTTAGAGGGCTAGATTATTGATTTCAAGGTAGAATGGAAAGAGGTATAGTGGTGGGGAAGTTGCGGTATACTAGATTTAGAAGGCTGTCCGACACAGCTGAGATGCATTTAATTATCATTTTGTTTGATTCACGCTTAATTGCAAGCTAAAAGAATTAATTATCGTTAGTCCATGTTTTATGTATTTGTTTTTATTCGTGTTTTCAATTCAAAATAACTTGCCTATATTAAGTAAATTATACTTTATAAAATGAAAAGTAGCATGTTATTTCAAAACATTAATTACTGAGTAAAATGGAGGTAGGCCTTTTCAAGATATTAGTGGATAAATGTTAATTTGATATTCATTTACTTTGCATGCAAGTAGGTACTTTGTGTTAGGAAAAATGATTGAATATAATTTTCGTCTCAACTACTCGTTGATGCAAAAAAGTGTCTTATGTAAATTTTAACTTTGGTGTACAGACCTAGTGTACAGACCTACTAAAATTTCGATCCAGGTATACAGACTATAAAAATATAACAGAGTTCAATTATTTGTAATTTTTTTTAAATGCAACCATTTAGTAAATTAAAAGTTTTACTTTTACACTTCGCTTGAAATTTATACTTTTTATACATTATGTAAAATACAGTGACAAATAAAACAGGCTGGTATTCTTACATCTTATTGTGAAACTTGCAATTCATCTATTTTCTTTTACTAGGTTATTTTATTGTATTGCATTGAAATTCTTAATTTCATTGGCAAGTAATTTGATTGAATAATTATTATTTTCTTCAAAAATATAATAAAATGAACCAGATTTGAAATACATAACTTCTTTATTAATTATTTATCTGTTCTTTTACAACTCATAATTAACCAAAAACATTTTTCCTTTTACAAACATTGCCATTACTTCAATTCTGTACTTATTCTTAAATTTAACATAATCCAGAAATTAATCCTAATTTACATAACATTGATTTAAATTCAGCTCCACTTAACGGTTTTGTAAGGATATCGGCTAATTGATTTTTTTATTTATATATTATATCATTATAACAAAAATAAGACTGATATTTTATTTATATTGCAGTATGTTTTGAAATTTGGTTTTTTATGTTCTGTATTAAATGTGTTTGTAAGTTGAACAAATAATTTTCCTTTCTAATTTTCTCTCTTATTTTTAATTTGTTTATTTGCAACTATGCAGCTTTGTCTATTCTTAGTTGAGAATTTTAGGATGGGGTTTTACAATTATTCTGTTCTAAAAAATATGAAACTTATTGAAAAAATCACTTAAATTGTATAGTTAAACATGTTTGGATAATTTTATATATGTTTTCTATATATAAACACATATATTTTTTAACATACGTAACTGCATTTTAGTAACGTGCAGAAATGCCTTTCATATAATTTATCTTAAATGTTTGGATTTGGCTCTACCGTCTGCATAAACAAAAAACTTTGGAAGAACGTGCCAGGCTAAAACTGACGGTACATGTATAGTTCCTAACCTGAAAATAATTCAATTTAACTTACCTTAACAAAAACATCCACCTTCAAGACATTCTGGTTTAACATTTACTCAGAAAAGTTTAGCTCAAATTTAACTTGAAAAAAAAAACAATATTTTATTAAAGATATTGGGTATATATATATATATATATATATACTGTACTTAATAGTTAGTAGCATATGAATTACTCATTAAAAAAACTCGGTAATTTTTGTTTGTTTCTTGCATCCCTCCAACGTTTTCGAGCAGCGATGTCCCGCCATCTTATCATTAAAAGGACGTCAGCTGGCATAGACTCACTAAATAAATGTGTGAAAAGGAATACAATACATTAGTTTGTTTATTTTGCGGTTGATTCTGAAGAGGGAAAAAATAGGCAGCCCGACATCAAAGGAAACATTGGCTCATTTTTTTTTAAAGCCGCTACTTACTTAATTTTTAATAGATGTTTTAAGTTGTAGAAAAAGGTTCTAATTTTAATTAAAAAAATATAAATTATATATTGTTCATACAAAAGGGCTATTATTTTTGGATTTCCGATTTTCGGAGGCGTTTCGGATAACCCGGGTTTCAGTTGGCATGGATATTACTGCATAAAGGCTATTATAAAAAAATAACAAACAAAACAAAATAACATTTTGCAAAAAAGTTATAAAATAAAACCTTTTTGCATTTTAGATAGGTTAAAATTTTAATTTTGTATGTACACAAATTTTAAACAACTGTAACGTCAAAGTTAAAACTTTGTAAAAGCAGGCACTGTACCTTTTTTTACTATTACCTTAATGTTCAAATGTAATTAATCAAAGTTTAATTTGCTTCTCAGTGAAAAATTCCAAGATAAAGTTCAACATATAATAAACATTGATTTGTTTATATTTGGGCTTTTAGTACGTGTCAGTAATTGACCTTATTTTGAACCTTATCTTGTAATTTTCACCGAGTAGCAATAATATTTTAATTTACATGTTTAGACCTGTGTTAATCGCTTACATTTTCAATAAAGAAACCTAATTTAACCCTTTTCTAATGAATAACAGTTAAATGTTCCAAAGTCGTAAATCTTAACTTTTATCGAAAGAAAATGGCAAAGTACAAAGTAAACAAAGATTTTTTCAGGTTTTTATCTACACTTGTGGTTATCATAGAGAAAAGATTATTATAGCCTACCTCTTGTCTGGGGTAATTTAGAAACTCTAAGATTCGTAAGCCCTATTTTTCCCCCTTTTCCGGTTTTTGCAGTAACATATAAACTCACATTATAACTTATAGGCGGTTTTATTAAATTTTGTTTATAATCTAGGCTTTTGTTTGTGTTGTTATAAATCAGTTGTTATAAATGTGCGTTATTATCCTCCTATAACAGTATCAACACAAAACATAATCTAAAAGTTAGAAACATAATCTTAAAGTGGTGCACATGGTTGTTCATTTTTGTTGAAACTGGTGGATGAAATCAACTGTTGTATGTTTGAATCGGGGGAGCTAATCACACGTGTAGGGTTTTTTCTATCTTTGAATACAGTAGTCAACAAAATTAAATAGGTAAAGAAGGAATGTTTCTACATGTTTTTTTATTTATTTATATTTGTGTTTTTCTGTGTCCAGTGTTCGAGAAACGCATCAAATTGCAGAAGCACAACAGGAGAAGAATGCTAAACTTCGAGAAGCTTTTGGCATCTCGGAATTCTTTGTAGAAGGCAGCAGTTTAGACCCACAACGTCATGTGAAAGAGGCTGCAGCTAGAGCAGCAGCCGCATCTGATCAGAAGAATCATCCTCCGCCCCAACCAAAGTATAATTTAGTCAGGACACCTAGCCTTTCGCCTACACCAGACTCATCCCATAAGAAGAGGAAGCGCAAAGCTAGGGACAGGTAAGTTTCAAAATTAAATGTTTAGTTTAAACTTAGGGTTTTCAGCTTAAACAAAACAAGAAAGAATTGCCATCAAACATGATTAAAACATTTATAGGATCACTAATCTGTCCATCTGTCTGTACTGTTGATTTACTCTGGAATTAATAACTTTATCACTATTAAATTTGACACAGTTGTAACATATTCTAATATTATATCCCAATACTTAGAACTCAACAAATATTGTACTATAACTTTGTGGAGCAGATAGTTTGTTATCCAGTTGTGATCATATATTGTGGGGGTACATTTAAAAGGGCTTTATTTAAGAACATAAAAACAACTATTTAAAGAGTTTTATAGTTTGTTTAGTTTTCAATCTTTTTCTAAAAATAATGTATTGTTAAAGACACAATACTCCCATATATAAATACTATTAAAATCGTGAAAGCATTTAGTAAGAATTGTTAGTGAAAATAAAATATTTTCTGTTTAAAATTATATTTTTTAGAAATATGTCAGAAAAAGTCTATATTTTAAATTTAATTATTTTTTAACAATTTCTAAAAAAATATTATTAATAATTATTACAGTTCATTACTTATTGCAAAATCTCCCTTATATACCCTTCGTGCAACCGTGTGTTATGAAGTGGGAATAAATAAATAATTTAGGCACTTCATTTTGGACATCTTCATTGTGAGCCTGGAGTACATATTATTCACAATTTAAATATCACCGACTATATAAAAGCACCTTATTTTTTTTATAGTCCTTAAGAGTTTTTTTTTTAATATTCGCAACTTTGAAATTCTACTTTGGTGTGCTCTTTGCCAGTATTTTAATTGATGTGTATTATATGACACTGAAGGCCCTGCCCCTGCTTGCTTCGCTCGCCAACCCTAATCTCTAATTTTGTTCATAATTTTTATAATTTTTAAATTTTTACGGAAATTATGATTGATTAGGACAGAGGCACTTGGATCTAAGTTTGGTGGTGCGGGTAGCTGTGACCTGTAAGACATAGATTGAAATAGAGATGCAATATCCCCTACATTTGTCCACAAAATCTCTAATTTTGTTCATAATTTTTACAGGAATTTTAAATATTTTCAGAATAAAAAGCAGCCTAATATATTCTCTGAAAAATCCTCTACATGTTAATGAAAGTTTTGTCAAAATTGGTTCAGCCATTCCGGAGATTAGCCCGACCAAACAGACAGACGGACAAAACATTTATAAACGTGTGTATAGGTTCTGGTAATGTGTGCATAACCATTATGAAATCACAGACAGACACTTCAATTTTATTTATATGTATAGGATTGTAATTTAATTTTAATTTTATCAAATAAAAAAGCTTTTTATTAAGTTTAAGTTTACAGTAGTATCAATATAAAAATCCATTTACAACTAGTTTGTATATTTAAACCGCCATAGAACCGTATAATATAATCAATTGAAATTGTATTTAAACAGTAAAATCATATTATATTATAGCTTTTTTTTTTAATTTTATCACCCACATAGTCAGGTAGGTAGCTTTCTATGATTGCTATAGTTTCTTACGTACATTTTTAATTTTGTCAATTTTTAAACATACATTGTTTTTATTTTTAAATTGGACATATTGTTATACTTGAATGTATTTTCAGTTAAAACCATTTCCTACCATAAAATACACCACATAGTTAGGACTTAAGAAACTGAAAAGTTGATTACCTTATTTTAAAAAGTGAAAATATTTTTGTTTCTTTTTCTTTTGAAATTATCATTAATTAATAAAACTCCAAAGTAACATTTTATTCACTGCATTTTAAACTAGATAAAAAAAATCAAATGGTTAGTGTAAGTATTACCTCTTAAACAGTACACAACTATCTCAAAAGCTTCAACAATATGTGCACATTGATAAAATTATACCATTATTTTCTATAGTTTATAACTACTTTTTGTTTTGAAACTATTATGGATCTATATGTTTTCAGGTCTTCAAGTCCTGAAGCAAAAAAAGGGAAAAAGAAGAAATCAAAGAAAAATAGAAAAGAAAGGTAATAACTCACCGTGTTAACAGAAAGTAAAACAATATTAACTAAGTTTAGAACGCTATCCGGTTTAACCTTCTCTCCTAACCCTTGTCCGTGTTTCTGTTTCAAGTAGAACCAATTTTTGGAAATTTACAGAATCTACTTCATAATAGGTAAGTTTTTTATTTACTTTTGTTTGCGAGATTGTTTTCCAGAAATTTAAACAAAGTTGTGTATGTTACCGGTTGTGTTGAATCGTGTGATAAATATAATTTAATTTCCTTAATTTGGTTTAATAGGCTATTATACGCATTATCACAAAGAAAAAAATTGAATAAATGGGTTTTACAGTGCTTTGTTTCCTAATTGTTTCTTTAATGTCCCACTTTATTTATTTATTTTTATCATAAATACTTTAAAATTTCAATATTATTAATCTAATTACTATGTTATTAGGTTCAATTTGAGTATATACACGATATTGTATTTTTATTATAATACACTGTACAAACTGCAATATATTAATAATATTATATGAGTGGGACGTTTGTTAACATATGAGCATTAGTAAATAGATAATTGTAAATTATGTATGTGTCATTTCATTAACAAGACTAATAAAGTGTTTTTTACTCCAGACATTAAGAAGGATTTTTACCTCGGACTTTGAATATTTTTAAAAATATTTTCTCATCGTCTTTTCATTTAATGCCACAAATGTAATCATTAGTAATGATCTTTCATTTTACACAGTTTAGAAGATATATTTTTTAAATCATTATTATCTTATTATCCACATAGATAAATTAAAAAATTAATGTGTAATTTTTTAAACATATACAAAATGTATGTTTATATTAAAATAAAAACATCTTGACTATATAATTCAATTGATCTAAAATTTATGCCTCGTGTGTTGCATTAGACAAGACAATTTTTATAATATTTTATGTTTATTTTACTTAAGATAAACTTTTTGTATGCAAGTAGTATTGTAATTGTATATCAAATTGTAACTATCATTGAAAGCAATCTAAGGCCTAGTATCCACAGTCAGTAATATACTGGTTCTAAAAACAGCTTATTGAAAACTGTTGGAAAATGGAACCAATGATAATGAATGGGGTGAGGATATGTTTGTTTTATTTATCGGTTAGAAGGATCTTTTTTGATAATATTTCTTAGTTTTTGATATAACAAATGGATCTTAATTTCTGTTTTTCTAGAAGTTATTGGCTTTATTCATCACTGATATTGTTATGGACAAATGTATATCGGTAAAGTATTAGCAGGCAAACCATTTCTTTGGCAAAGTTTAGTAAAAGGATTTACAGGTAATCTTTTTTAGAGTTTTATGTTTAAAAGGTGCAAAACAACCAGAATTGTTTTAGTAAACTCCATACATGTTACATAATGTTAGATAGCTTGCATTTGAAGTTTTTTCTGAAAGAACTGTTCAATAAATATGTTACTACCTTTTTAAACAAGAATTTACTGTTTGCATACTCATAATAAGTAACATTTTGGTACTTAAGAACTGTTCGTGGAAGTAGTAAATTCCTGACTCTGGAGCCTAGGCCTTAAACTAGTCAATCTACAAATTAGGAGGTTAATTAATTACTAAAACAATAATAATTACTACAACACATGTTTTATTATTCTCACGGCGCTGTTCAATGACTAAATGATTGCCGTTAGTTGTTATCACTTCTGGTTTGTAATTGTTAACTTTCCACAAGTATGGCTAATTTGAACTAATACAATGGATTATATTAAATTGAGTTGTTCTTTGCATTTATTATTTGTGCTACAGATTAATATTGGGATCAACATTTTATTTTTTGTTAAAATTTTTTAAGCTACAGTGCAGTATCCTGTATATTGATGTACCATAATCCTAAAAATTTTATTTTAACTTAAATAAAGAACATAAGTGTAGCTTTCCAAAGAGATTTTTGAATTTGTTTAACCTTCAAAACTGTAGTGCTAGATGTTCATGGCTTAACTGAAAAAATTGTTATCCGAAACGGCTTCCCCTCTTTTAGTTCGGTTAACGGGGGAGGGGGGGGGGTTTACTGTACATCAAACTTTTTTTATATATACTTTATTTAGCATTTTATTTTAAAAAAGGTTCATCTTTAGGGCCAACATTTGTATAAAGACAAAAGCAAGTTCAGGATTTTTGCACTTGTGAAAAATATTTAATATTGAGTAAATTTAGTATACAGTCAAAAGAGTAAAGGTCAATTGATTGGTTGCAATAAATGCCATATTGAAGCCAAAGTTAATATACAATTTGTAACATCTTATACATAGAATTCATTATATTAAAATATAGCCAAAATAAAATGGGGAAAGTTAAACATTAGAGTGAAACTAATTATTAGGATTTTGTTGTGTGCTCAGTATGCACATTTCAGTCTGACAAAACTTTGTAAATTATAATTAATAATTACTGAACAGGTAAACACACACAATAAAGAATTCAAAGGTAAACTTTAAAGATAAAGAAGAAGAACTAATTAATGTTGCACATAATTAATAAAGTTTTATTTATATAGTTGTGAGTGTTGATTTCCTCAGTACAATATTTCTTGTCAATAAATGTTATTTTTCTGAAATGAAACTCATCTCTTGGTTGTTATTTTTTTCTCTGACAACTCCGACCACTAAGAAGCATGTGTTAAGGTAAATAATGTTAGCTTCATTCCAGTAGTATTTCTCAAAATATGTTTTGTATTATAAAGTCTCTGCTTGAACTTAAAATTATATATATATATACTATTAGCATAATCTGTTTAGTAATAATCTTCACCATTGATAAACATTTCATTTGTGTTTTGTTCTTCACTTTTTTAAATTTTAATTCTTAGCTCCTTATTTCGATGTTTTCATAAAAAATGATTTTGAATTTCTTTTTATTTATTAGTTAAAACTTTTTTTATTATATTTGTTTTTTCCCGATACCCTCAACTTTTTAAAGTCTGATATGGCAACTATGTAGTTGATGTTTGTGATCACTTTTACTGTTAAATAATTTAATCATGTTTTCTTAAAACAAAACAAAGAATTGAATATAATATAATAAGCGGTGTTTCATTTTAGAGTAAGGTTTCTAATGTTCATAGGACTATTGCGATTGCAGTGACTTTTATATACCGAATGTTCATAAAGTCCGTTTAACCCCATCATTATTTTTGTTAGTACTGAAAATAAGTTAACAAAACTTTGTATATATCTGTTGCACAACAGGACACATCTGACCTCTATGATTTTTGGGAGCTGGGGGAGGAAGGGTTTAACAATTTCTAATGTAAAGCAGGTAATATAATACATAATTGTAAAGCTTATTAAAAGAGAAACAAAATGGCACAAATTAGAACTTAGTATCTTGCTTCGTTTGAAAGTCATGGATAACCAAAGCTCTGGGAAAAAAGTTAAAAGGTTGAATTTCCGGTTCCATTTATATCAACATTATTTTTCCAACGTTTTTCAACTACACATAGAAACTCAGATAAATTAGGGGTAGCATACTATATTTATTTACAATATATAGAAATATTTGTTAACTTAATTTCAGTAACAAAAATAATGAAGGTTTAAAGGGAATGCATGAACATTCTGCATTTATATGTCTTTGTGTGCTCCCACTCTAACGGCGACATTTTACGTCTGATTTGGTCAGCACGTTGATTTTCTCCAAAGAAATCCAACCAAAAGTAACAACGTTTTAAGATTTTTCGTATTAGAATGAAACTTTTTTGGGGGTTTATCTAAAAAAATTCATAAAGGATATTATTCTGCAAATTTTGTACACAACCTCATAGCCGCCCGTCTGGTACCCAAAAATCGATCAAAACGTAAAATACCATAAAAATATCGCTTCAAAATTCGTGGGGGCAACCCGCTGCGATCAAAGAGAATTAGTTCTTAATCCGAGACTGCAAGGTCTAGGTGCAAGCTCAAAACAGTGTGTAAGTCGTTGCTGGAGACTGAGGTACAACAAAGTCTACTAATAAATTTTGTAACCTCAGGCAGCTTTGTGAGTTGACCAATTTCCCAAACAGTGTGTTGAATCCTAAATCATATAAACTTAATTTTGGAAATATGCTCAACTCACATCAGCGAGAAAATAAATAAATTGTGTGATCAAATAAATAAATTTTGACTAGTTAATTAGGAAATTGAGGGTGTATTAAAAGAAGACCTTATAAAGTTCAGAATTTAACTTATTTTGATTTTTGGTGATGGTTATTATCTTCTTCTTTTTTATGTTAAATGAAATGTTTCTCTGTATATGTACTGAGTCCACTAATTCATGTCCTAAAATTGACTTGTAATAATTTCAATTATTTTAATACATTCCCACAATAAGCAATTCAATTAATCACTTAAAAATGTATCCTTTATATTAAAAATATTATTCATGTTTTGACTTTTTAGTCATTCCCCGTTCTTTCCTCATGTTTTTTTTTTTTTGACTCAATAATGACATAATAAATATTATTGATAAAAATGTGGTTTGGCTTGAGGGTAAAAAGAAATAAAAATAAGAAGTGTGCTATAAGGTTAACATGATTAACTTGCAATATGACTTAAATTTATATCATGGATTAAGATAGGTTCTGGGTCTATATATACGGAAATACATAATTTTAAATATTTAACGGTGGCTTAGACTTTCATAAAGTATTTTACATTTTGAAATAATGAAGGCTTTCACAAAAAATGACTTGATCGCTACATGAGCAATTATTTTTCTCATATTCTTGATCTATAATTTCGACATACACAAAGTAGGCTTTAATAAAGTATTTTATTATAATTTAGAATAATAAAAAAACAAGAAAAACTTTTTGCCTTTATAATTTTGCATTACCGTGCTTATAGATTTAGAATATGAGAATAATAATTATTTTTTAATCGATTAATATTACTTTAAAATACTTTCAGAGTGTCTACCAGTCCCCAAAAATCACAAATTGGATAAAAGGGTCATGAAAGTCATAAATTGGATGAAAGGTCATGACAGTCCCCAAAAGTCATGATTTGTAGTCTAAGGTCACTATTTTTTTTCCTACCTGAAATTAAATTTCCCACACCGCACAGTTTGTTC
>JAGFPH010001039.1:161470-191264 GCA_018207615.1 Philaenus spumarius | reverse complement strand
TTTTTTTCCTACCTGAAATTAAATTTCCCACACCGCACAGTTTGTTCAGTATTGTATGTTGACTCGTGTAAAACAAGTGGCAGCTCTGTAAATTATTTTGATATTACAGTATTTAAAGAATAAAATAAAATGTTTAAAAAGTATGATATTTTAAATGTAGTCCTATCTTAAATTTGATGATTTTGTGTGATTGTGTGTTTAGAGTTTGATTTGTAAGCATGCTTGCTTATGACAAATTTTTTATAACTAATGTTAATTTGTTTTCAATTTGCAGGTCAGATTCAGTCAAGCATGTTGGGAAGAAAAAGGTATCTTCTTCTAAAGAGAAAAAGAAGAAAAAACCAAAGAAACGTCGTAGAGAATCATCCAGTTCTTCTGATGACAGCTCTTCCTCTGACAATAGTGGATCCAGCAGGTAAACTCTTCTTTAAAGTTTAGAGAAATTTGTTAAGAATTTCTTTTAGTAGGATAATGAATATTATCAAATAAAGGTTATTTAAGTTAGCCTTCGCTAAACAAAAGTCTTTAGTTTATAAATTAAAATCTGTTTATGTCTAATAAAATGTTGTATATAAAATTGGATTGATAAAAAAAACATGTTTGCATATTAAGCTACTTTTTCATTGCAAAAGCATCATATTGTACAATGACTGTTTAGCTAATTTGTGTGTGGTTTGACCATACAAGGTTGACTAGGAAATATTTGATTTTTCTGTAGATAAACAACAAGCATGTTAAGGCCAAATAGTTAAACAGTGCACAATATTATCAAGTGATATTCTGGAGCTATTCTTCAATGTTTATTGTAAATCGTTGGTCAATTGGGAAATGCATCATGCATACAAAGTTTTTAAGTTCAATGTATCATGAAGTTGGTGTGAAACTCAGAAAATTCTCCATGGCAATTCTAGTTTAAATGTTTTAAAGAGGGACAGAATTGATGCTGAAGACCTGCCATCTGTTCAACCTTCGAAACATTAAAACAGTCAGTGAATTGATCTAAAAAATTGTCATTGAAGCTGTTGCTGCCAAATTCACACCAACCAAATTGTTTCTCTTTCGTACGAAAGTTTAAACATGAACAAACCAGACCCTTTGTTGACTTATGATAATGAAGCAATTCATGCATTGGGAGAGACCCGCAAAAAGAATCTCAAATGAAAAAATCAAAGCAATTGTTATTTTTAACTTCCTTAAAATTATGTCTGTAGTCTATACCTGAAGGTTAAACTATACTGATAACTCTTCATGAGCAAGTAAGAAAATGGTCTGATTTCCTACACAAAAATATTGTTTTGTCTTTTTATAGTGATGCAAGTAGTGATGAGAACAAGAGGAACACGAATAAGAAGAAAGAAGTCGGAACCAAAGGGAATAACAGGTTGCCTGAGGTAACTATATGGTTTATATTGAACATCAAATTAAAAACTTTAACACTTTGTGTTTTACAAATGCTTACATACTGCTAAAACTTTAGCAGATCATGTTTTCAACTTTGTAAAGTTTTTTTTTTTCAATCGTGTTTTTTTGGTAATATCTCCTTTATTTTTAATAATAACGTGATAAATTAGTTTCTTTTACTTGTATTTTATATCCATTACAATTATATTCTATATAGAATCAGTTTACGCTTTAGGCTTAGCTTCATATAAATATTTAGGCGAAAAGAAAGTGTATTAAGTTAAAGACTTTTCATGTTTAACCAGATGGGCAATCAATTTCACCTAAAATAAAAAAAAGCTTTTTGTGAAACTTAAACTTGAAAGTGGACTGTGTTATTTTGTTTGTTTGCTTCCTTGCTCTCTGTACAAAAAATACATTTAGATTAAATTAATAGAACAGAAGTGAAAGAATAGTATTGTAAAGTCTGTAGTATTATGTTAATGAAACCGTCATGAAATAACACGAACACTATCTATATTACCACAATTTACTTTTGTTTATTCCACAAATGTTAGAGTAGGAATTATACACTATGCTATCTTAACTTAATATTGTAGCAACTGAATATTATAACTGCCCATAAAAACTTGATGAATGTTTAATTTAAATAAGAACGGACACATTGAAATTATATTTTTATTTCAAAACATTCAATACATATTTTAATTTTATTTGGTCACCTTACTTTTTGTTTAAAAAATGTTCTTCAAATGACAGTCATTCACGCAATGCACTGATTTACATGTTCTACAAAATTGTCCATAATTTTCCTTAACAAAATTGATATGATTGCTTTTACCTCACACCAGATCGTGCCTTCAAGTCTTCCCTGTTTTAAATGCTGCTGAAATACCCCTCTCTTTAAGGTATCCTACAACTAGAAATCAAACAATTGTGGAACGCTTCTCATAAATAATCCAAACTTAGTCGGCTCCATCTTGTTGAAAATAATCATGCTCCAATTGGTCTTCATTGAGGGCAGGTACAAAAGATTTCTTTTACATTGTAGTGGAGCGTCGTCCATATCCAATCCACGTCTTTAACCAATTAAAAATGGCGGCCAAAAACAATGAAATCGTGTTTTCTGATTTTGCCCCATTTTGCTGTATTATTATTTTTTTTTATTTATTATTATTCTTTTTGCATTTAGAATTAAATAAGCTTTCAAAAGATATGCCACTCATCAATATTTGTTTGATCCACTCAAAATCAATTTTAAAAAAAAATCAAAATGGCGGTAACTCAAAAATTTTAAATACTCAAAATATCATTGTATGGCATATCGTTTAAAAGCTTATTTAATTCTAAATCCAAAAAGAATAATAATAAATATTTAAAAAATAATAGTACAGCAAAATGAGGCAAAATCAGAAAACACGATTTCGGTGTTTTTGGGGCGCCAGTTTTAATCAGTTTAAGATAATTATGAATGTGCAAATTTTACCGTTGGTTTTCTTTTGAAAATCTACATCGAAATGATGTATTACATTACCACCTTCCCATTTAAAAAAATGAAGTTATTTTCAAAATGGCAGATCCAAGATGGCGGATAATTTTTTGGCACTTAATAAAATAGTATTTTTACATACAGTAGGTTCCTCAATCACATCTACCTTTAAATTTTCCTTATATACGTAATATTAAACCGTTTCTAGACTTTCTGAACACCTGGTATTTTGTTCTATGAAGGTGTTTGATTAGAGTTGTGTTTTAATATAGGTGTTATATAGCTGGCTCCAAATTTGTATGTACAGTAAAAGTAAATGATGATTTAAGTCCCAATATAGAAATATTCTTCTTTATATTCTAAACAATTCGTCATTTACATCAGTAAGGTTATAAGTTTCACATTAAAGAAGTTTCTGACAGTCACACTTAACACGAATAAGTGGAATTTGTTTTTCAGTAAGACATAAACCTACGCGGTAACCATTTACTTCAGATAGCTTTAAACCATGGGGATCTAATCTAGCACTTATAGAACAATATCCATTTATACCAACTAGAGGTCTATGAAAAATAATTATCCTCACTCAGAATTAGTGTTATACTTAAGTTAAGTATCTGTTGTACATGCTAACAAAGCAAAATTTAAACATTAAAACATTTTTACCAAGTGTTTATCCGTTTCTGCAATTGGCTAATGGTTTTAGATATTTTTCTTCTCATTATAGTTTTTTACTAATAAAAAGGTATTGGATATAAAGTTTTAGCTTTTGTGTTACAGAGATAGGTATTACATTATTTATATTAAATTTATTTTTAGAAGCGCAGGTACAAATAAACATTTTACTTTGTTGATACAAACATTAGGAATTATTTTAAATGATTTCAGCCAAAACAAAATATAACGAAATAACAATCATCAATATATTAAAATGACTTACAAGTACAACAGTCACTATTATCTTCTTTTTTTATCGCACTATGACTGTTTCGGCTATTCAACCATTATTGAGTGCTTGCAGGGTGTTCCCGTTATCATCAATTAAAAATACATAAATACACATATTCACGATATTTATCAGTTTACTTCATTTTACTACTAAATTAGTTGAATAATTTGCCATTTTTATTTCCTAATAAACATTTGTTCGTTTTCTACTGTGATACAGAATACATTTTAATTGGAAAGTTATATTTAAGTTTGAACATTGTATTATCAGTATCTAAGTCACAAATTAAAGTAAAAATTATATATTTACCTTTTTATATCCGTCGTGTGACTTCGTATTTATATTCTGGCTACGCGTTTCGGAATCTATGTTCCATCATCGGGCTTCTCTGAAGGTCAGGTCATCATGAATTACATTAAAAACACAAACACACATAATATTCAACAAAAATTTATGTTGTCGCGAGGAATCGGTGCGCATCGTTAGAAGGTTGACCAACTACTGACTATGATAGTTTAAGTAATCTTACTGTCGATCCTTATCGCGGTATCATAAAGTATAATGGACTTGAAGTCCAGTTGGTCGTTTAATAATTCGTCTTTTGATTTAAACGCTTTATATATTTCATATTCCTTGGCGGCGTCCATGTATGTGCCTTTATTGCATACAAACATAGGTTTAAAAATTTTATCAAAACTCGAAAATATGTGGTCACTGTCAATTATGTGACGTGCAAAATTTGATTTTATGTGGGTTGTACTTTTTGGCAGGTGTTCCTTGTATCGTTGTATAAAAAGTCTACCCGCTTGTCCTATGTAATATTGTTCACAGGCATTACAATTATCCTGTAGATGCCGGTCTTACCTTCGAGAGGTGTCATTATTCTGGGTTGCAATATTCTTTTAATACTATTCTCCGTTTTATAAGATAACGTGATATTTAATTTTCCATACACATTATTCAATATTTTAGGGATTACTCTACCATATTTGCGTGTGTTTATTAACAGTTATTTTAAAACAAAATTATTTCACTTTCAATAATGGAAAATGACGGCTTAGCAATGGGTTCACCACTGTCCGGGTTATCGTTTTGGGTTGGGGCTTATCTACTTAAACCATTACGAAAAAACATACCTTTTGTCAGATATGAACAAGTAAAAGAAACACATCATATCTTATGCACGTTATGTGGACGATACCTTTATAATCGTTGAAGAAAATCTGCGACTGTTGGAGAAATTAAAAAACTACATGAACAGTATTAATAATAAAATACAATTCACTTTAGAAACAGAAAATGCTAATACATAAATTTTTGGACCTCCCAGTAACTAGATTATCCAACACGTTAAAATTCAAAATTTATTGTAAACCTACCACAACAGATATTACCATTCATTCTGACTCACACCATCCTACCACCCAAAAGTTAGCTGCCTACAATAGTCTGGTACATAGACTTGTAACCACTCCACTCAATACAGAAGATTATCAAGAAGAACTCAACACCATCAAATATATAGCATTGGCAAACGGCTACAACACGGTGATTGTGGACAATATTATTAAAAAGCATCAAAACAGAAATCCCCTTCGGAAGAAAACTACTAAAAATAAATACATTCCAGCTAAATATGGTAGAGTACTCCCTAAAATATTGAATAATGTGGTTGGAAAATTAAGTATCACGTTAGCTTATAAAACGGAGAATAGTATTAAAAGAATATTGCAACCCAGAATAATGACACCTCTCGAAGATAAGACCGGCATCTACATACAGGATAATTGTAATGACTGTGAACAATATTACATAGGACAAACGGGTAGACCTTTTATACAACGATACAAGGAACGCCTGCCAAAAAGGACAGCCCACATAAAATCAAATTTTGCCCGTCACATAATTAACAGTGACCACATATTTTCGAGTTTTGATAAAAATTTTAAACCTATAATTGCATGCAATAAAGGCACATACATGGACGCCGCCAAGGAATATGAAATATATATAGAGTTTAAATCAAAAGATGAATTATTAAACGACCAGCTGAACTTCAAGTCCAATAGGCTTTATTATACCGCGATAAGGATCGACAATAAGATTACTTAAACTATTATTGTCAGTAGTTGGTCAACCTTCTAACGGTGCGCACCGATTCCTTGCAGCAATATATTTTTGTTGAATATTATGTGTGTTTGTGTTTGTGAAGTGTTTTTAATGTAATTCATGACGACCTGACCTTCAGAGAAGCCCGATGATGGAACATAGATTCCGAAACGCGTAGCCAGAATATAAATATGAAGTCACACGATAGATATACAAAGGTAAATATATAATTTTTACTTATATTTAGTGGTTTGTTATATCGACAAAATATTTATATATCTGAAACTCTCTCTCTATGCATATAAAACTCCAATATTACATTTAAGTTTTTGAATGGTTTTTTTCAAAAAGAAATTTCCCCTCCCCTTATATACTATTATATTAATTAATTATTCTTGATTTAAATTGTACGAAGAATACAGTATTTTTAATGGATAAAATTTAAACTAGTGAAGTTAAAATAAATGTGGAGAGAAAATAGGCCTAAAACAAATATGATTTACTTAAAATTATTTGGTTCCTACTAATTAAACGAGCTACAAATTAATAATTTTTTGAGAATTTTTATATACAGGGTATTTTGCATAGCTCATCCATCATGTGATAATAAATAATAAACATGATGTGATAATGTTTATGTAAACATATGTCCTAAAACACTTTGTTTTCAGATAATTATTCATTTTGTATTTAAAAAAAAGTAACTTTATGAGTACGCAATATATTCAGTTCTCCTTTGGCTCATGTAGTTTTTATATGACGCTTAACAAGTGTCTCAAAAACAACACTTTATTTGATATTATAATTTTTTTCAAAATGGCGGATGGTTAAAATATGTAAAATCGATTTTACAAAAACCATAATATAATAGTAAAGGTTAATTATATTTATTTTTACACACCCTCAAGACAATCCTGTAGAATCTAAATGGACTACTATTTAATCGTCGAATGGTGTGAAAAAGGAGGGCCATATTAATGAAATTATACAATCAAAGAGGATAATCCTACGTACATTATTTTCAGATTAACCTAACAGAAAATTTATAAGAATTGTAAAATGTTTTAATGGCAAGCCAAATGATTAATTTTTCTGTACCTCATAAGATATTCTAGAAATATATATATCTATATATTATAGATCAAACCCATTCCTTTGATTTTGTCATATTTAATAATCAAACCCAATTCCCAGATTTCATAAAAAATGCTAATTCAGCACTTGAGCTTTTCAATTAAGACTTTAAACTTTTACAGTTGTTCCTAGGATGTTTTCTTTATATAAAAGAAGTAGCTTAAGATTTATGTTATCTTTTATTTAACATTTGTAAAATAACCTTGTCTGAACATGAGTTCGGCTTCACAGTAAGTCAGTCCTAAAAAAGTTAAACATTTCAAAATGGCAACAGATTTATTTAAAAAAATTTTCTCATAAATTTTCTACGAAGTATATGATGTAATTAAGATGTCCGATGTTTAACTTTTAATCTTTTTGAAAATATAAATAATAAACATTTGTTTTTGGCTTTTAAGATTTTATATAAAAAAAGGTCAATGTAAAATTTGAACCTTATTATATTTATGAAGTTACAATGGTTTTGATAAAAATACAAACTGTAATATCGGCTGATATCCAAGTGCTTTAGGAACTGTGCTTATACAAACTTCTTTGTTTATTATAAATTGGAGATATTAAACTTAAACTTAAACTTGGAGATTAAGAAATTTGTAAAATACTTTGTACATTACATAAAATAAACATAGCATTTCCTAGCAGTGCAAAACACAAAGTGTGACATTTTTTGTTTTATCTTTTTAATGCTCATACTATGCACAATTATTTCAAACTCAAAGAATATTTTTAATTTTGAGTTTTAACAATTAATATATAGTCAATACTTTCGTCTGAAAATATTTCTTTTGTTAATGGCTATTATATATATGACAATAATAATACAAGAAATTCTATTGTCTTCTTATGAAATATTGCCAGCCTATTTAATGGACGTTAACACATGGAAATGAGAGACCAAATAGTAAGTACTGTTTTGTGTTATTAAAAAAAAGTTATAATTTAAAACAAATTTGTGACATTTTCTGAAAGAAACCTACTTTCATATTTTATTATGTACAAAAAGCATTAATAATGGGAAGGTTTTAATTTTCTCTTCATAGTTGGGTCATAGAGGTAGTAATTCTCTTTATTAAACCGTTTTTTAATGACTTTATGTCACAGAGTAAGGCTACCGAATAACTAAATATAAAATTTAGTACAGTTAAACAGCAGAACCAGAGTTTTGACTGTGAAAGTTAGATTTAATACCTTAATTATTAAGTATTAGATGCAATTAAATTACAATTTCAACTGACAGACTTATAATTACTTAGTATAGTGAAAATATATTTAATGAAGAGTTGTCATTATTTAATGACCAGGGAAGAACTTTATTTATATCAGCAATTAACAGAATGCAAATGCAGAAATAAAGTAACTTGAAAGATAGTAGTAATAACAAACCCCTTTCCTATCTTTCGCTTAGCAAGGAGCTAAATTTTGAATACATGTTCTGTGAGAATATGACTGCCCAATTCATACACATTTTGCATGATATGTCATTTAAAAAATGTTTGGCCTTGATTATACAAGAATTTGTAAAACAAATACATTTTTGGCATAAATACAGTACAGAACAAACGAAACAGAAACTTTATTTAAAAACATGACTAATTAAGAAATTACATTTACAGAAATACAGGTAAAAATAACCTTATATTTCAAGGTTTTTTGCAGTACATGTTGCATCTGCATAGGTTTCGAACATGTATCTAGCGGTTGAGCCATTTTGCCTTAGGCCTACAACTGCCACAATATTTCACGTCACTCACCAATGGTTAGGTCAGAGGAGTTAGAGGGATATGAAATGTTAGATATCACAAGGTGAGGGTGGTGTGAATCGCTCTATGTCTAACTAGTAGTCTGATCTCTAAGAGGCAAGATTTGACCTGTTGAGGAGTACGGTCGTGAACCTTAACAAGACGTCTGAAGAGTAAGAAAAACATGAATTGTAACAAATTGTATTATAACGATTTGTTTCAAGAATAAAAAATAAGTCATTTTTATTTCGTATCCTACTCCTTGATCACAATATTAAATTTAAGAACTATAACATACCTTGCATTTGTGATCTATTGTACGTTTTGTACGTCTTATATATTGACGACCGCGGTTTCGAGCCTCACTGGGTCATTTACGAGTCCTCATATACAAATAAATTAAATTACACACACACTTATACTGTGCCAGTATTGGTATACAGTATGGTATTGTAAAAAATAAGCATAGATAAAATGTGTTGCTTTTGTTATAGACTATTCAATATTTATAACTCATGTTTATTTCACAGACCGTATGATGATGTTATAAGGTCATGATGAGGTTATGATGTCACAGACCCCCAGAATTATAATTTCAGTTTCATAACACTAAATACATAATCATCGACACAGTTCACTAAAATCTAAGAACTGTACAGTCTCTGGAAATATTTATCACTTTGAAATCTATAACACTACAATTACTAAATAAAACTAAACCAAATGTGTTTTTTTTAAATTAACTTAATTTTAATTAAGTTTAAACAACTTGTAACCTTTGATTGTTTTTTAATTAGTTCTAGTTCTTTTCGCACTTTGTTGTACGTCGCTAATGCCATGTTCTCAACTGAATTATATTGATCGTTTGATTCGAGAGAAGGATCGACTTCTCACACTTTTGTAGTTAATTCTTTCGCAAATCAAAAAATTTCAGTCGCTTCTTTTTAGTTAATTTGACTTGCTTTACACTAAATTGATGTCACCACCTAAATCACTGTACAGTACAGTATGCCATTGACCTTTATCTGGACAAGTCCACTTGTATTCACGCAGATGTGTATTGTAGGGAAATCCCATCTTGTAATAATAATAATAGTGCTTTATTTAAGAAATTATAAATATCACAAACATTTCACATTTGAAAAAAAAACACTTGTTCAGCACTGGTCCATAGACCGTCGGCTGGGTTGGCATTCTTAGTTTAAAATTTATATATATATATATATATATATATATAACAGACTTAAAAACGAAAAACAGAACTAACTAGAACAAAGAAATTACCTAAAATTGACATAAACAAGAAATTAACACACACATAGAAAATAAACACTTGCCTTCAAAACTTACAAATTTACAAAAAATAACGTTACATGAAGAAATAAATACATAAAAATGACATCCATAAAATTAACTGCAACTTAATACCCTAATTATTGTTAATAACTTACAAATAAAATACCTCTTCATTAAAATATCTGAACTAATCGGAAACACAATATATCTGCAACAACCCTGGCTAAAATCATACTTAATATAAATTGTACTGATTACCCATAAAATAAAATATAATAAACAAAGATGACGATAATAAATATTCGAATCAACCCACAACGCGTGTGAAATAATATAATAAAATGCAAAATAATATGTCTAAAAATGAAATAATTCCCATTTTTACCTTATCTACTGGGAGTACGTATTGCAGTTATAGTAGAAGCTTTACTTAAGCATCAGACTCATTAAATTCGCAATTAAACTTGTTTACTAAAAACCATCTATAATGCCACGCTTGTCTTAGGAATTTATAAATCCCATCTTGTATGTTTTGTTGTATTTGTGAGTGTTTCGCCGACGTGGTATTTATACAATGTTATTAAATCCGTACAATAATAATTACAGTACATACACTGTAATAATCTACAAATTTTGCATGTACTTTATTGCTATTTAATACAGTATTTTCTCTTTTTTTAGCAACCGCGAATAATCAATACTGTGAATACCAAGACCGCAAATGTTGAGGGATTACTGTACATTAAAATTATAATATTACCGTATTTTAATCATCACCATTTTTCCAATATGACCACCATCTTTAATTTTTTAAATACAAATGCCATATTTTTATTGCATTTTTTGTAGAACTTATTATTTTATGACACTTTTGTTCTTAGGTATTTTTTCCTAAGCGCAACCGTTAGTATTATGATTTTTTTAAAATGGAATTAAAAATTACCAATTATTTAAACGTTACCAATTATTTTTAATGGAAATTAACGTAATGTTTCCGTAACAGCTATAATGTAATGTAATTATCAATCCTGTTATTTTGCATTGTTGGAAAACTGCTTTGATTTAACACTGCATGTGTAACATTTCTTTTCCGTCGTCATTCAGTAGTGATTTAAAGTGTTTCAATACAGTACATTAATTTCCATTAAAAATAATTGATATGATTGCCATATTTTTTTGGCCATATATGTTGCCGTATAAATCCAGGGAAGGTTCCCAATTTAAAGGTTTTCGAGAAACTGATGGTTTCCGAGATCAAAACGGTGGCCATCTTGAGTTGATCATCCTGTATGTATATATATCATCTCTATTTCTAATAATTTTGGTAATCTGAGCATATGCAAATCTGAATTTTCCAGTCATTCAGATGGGCAGAGTTATACTATGTGTCTTATTAACATTTTCCTTACAAAAGTTGAGAATGATAAATAACAAATACATTGATGTTTTATTACATTCAAAAGTATACTGTGAACTAATTAAACCTTTATAATAAATATTTCTACTTGTAAGAAAATTTATCAAAAAGAAGTAATTAACTATTAAACAATAAAATATTGAATTCGTATCAAATGTGCTGAAGATGTGAATGTCATATACAAATATGATTAATAGTCTATATTGATGAGTTTAATAAATTGAAAATTAAAGTCATTAATATTTAATTATTACTATCAAGACGAGTTCTGTCTAACATTTGAAGGAAGTTAAGCCCTAGTAAATATATTTTTTGTTTAAATATTTGCCTATTCTGTTCAATTACATCATAGCCAATGAATTGGAAAGAAATATTAGTTTGAATCTGATGTCCTAACACCAATTGACATATACTGTAGGGTGTATTTATCCTAAGATCTGTAAATAATAATTTAACATGTATTTAAAAATAAAAGCACAAATGACAAAAATTAGCATGTAAATCTAAATAGTAATCCAAATCTCTCAAAATAACTTACGGTCAATCACTAGTAATTCTTGGAAGTTCATAGCTAAGGCTCAGGGAATTTATAAAATTAGCTGTTGTAATTTTGGGAATTTTATAATCAATAGGTCTTTTGAATGGCTGTCTTCAAGCAATACTAGTAGTTCTGTGAACAGTAGACCTCGCTCGTTGCAATAACATATGTGGTTTCGAGCTTAGGTTAAAAATAGTGTGCCAGTAAGGAAGTAAGCAGAAGGTTTAGCCAGTGAAACATTATTTTGCAATTCTCGCGATTCCGGGGTTTCTAGTCTCGTTTTTTTTTCTTTTTCTTGAGCTTTAACTGCTAAAGATTTTCTTTTAGTGGGCATTGTGTTTTATTTAGGCTATTTAGGTTTGGGTAAGTTAGCTAACAATATCGCGTTATTGAGGGAAAACATAGAATTAAATATTTACATACTTAAATAACTAAAACTTAACAATGTGTTTATAGTTCCATAACTTCCATATCATATTCCAATATTAGAAATAATGAAAACAAACTATGTTAAAGCGTCGTGATAGTGATCTCAACCCATGTACCAACACTTCCCACGCTGTCCAACGGTCATTTTTTGTATGTCCTTTATCGCCGCGAGGTTTCATTTGTTTCATCTCATTTTGTAATTCGAGTAAAGCTAAGTCAAATACTTTTATAAAATAATAATTTACAAGTATACAGTTCAATTCTTTGATTTATCCTCTACACTTTCTTATAATAATATGTAATTTTTGGTCATTATTCCTAAATTACTATTCAAAACAGGCCTAGTTTTGTTAACAGTCTTGTAGTAGGAACATAAAAACTGGTGTTTTCAAAATAAGAAATTTGAAATTGATCAATATTTTTATACAGTTCTATTTAAAACTAAATTACGAAACTTTTTTACATTTATTTTTTTTACTACTTTTTATGTAGGCCTAAAGTTGAACTTTTTCCTTTCGTTACTGAACATGCTTGTTTCTTGAGCTAATAACTTTGTTAATTTTACTTCAATCATTTTTTTTTTTACTGGCATATATGAATTCTTTGAACCTTTATCTACAAAAAAAGCTATGAAACACTTTTGAATTGGTTTAGAATAAACGTATAAAAACATGGTTGAAATACAAAAACTTGGACGATTTTTAACAAATTCGAAGTTTACGGCCATTTTGTGAGTTTACCGTTAGAGATACGGAAAAAAATCAAGAATACAATTTTGTTTAAAGTTTAATTTTCTGTTAGCAAAATGTCATTAGTTTTTAAATTCGACTTACGGTTAAGCCACAAACTGGCTTACGAAAAAAGCTTACACTGAGAGAAACGGTGCGGCCGCCATTTATATTTTATTTAAGGGGTTAAAAATGGAAAAAACCGTATATATACGTGGCTCGGCCTAGGAATAAGGAACATTTATGCAAAAAAACATCAAAATCGGTAAAGGCCTTTGGCCGTAATCGTGAGACAAACGAAATGCCGAACAGTCGAGTTAAAACGGAGACCTCGCTTCGCTCGGTCAATTATATCTATCTGTAAAGTGATCTTTTAAAGAGTAATTTTATACTAAGAGAATGCTTAGTGGCCAATGTTAACTTAATCTTGTGAAATATGTGTACAAATTAATCGCTACTAACGACTAGAAGAAACGGTACGGCTACTCTGTTACTTTGGTGCAGTGTAGATTCTCCGAATACTTCGTATTGGAATGAAATGAGATGTAGCGACTAATATAACGAGGAAATATAAACCGGGGCCGTGGCTTATCGAACGTATTTGCAAAGATTGGTGGTGGCCGGGTTCAAATCGATGGAATCGGAATCGACTTTCACGCAATCAACTCGATGCCGATTCCAGTACCGAGAATCGGTGGAATCGACTTTTGGAATCGAGAATCAACCCATCCCTAATTTTTACACTTAGGCTTGTCTAGGCTATATGAATTGCTGTCTCAAAGAGGTTATATTTTTGTTTACATTGTTTCAAATGAGGTTGGCTTATGGCTTTTAGGTCTGACATAGGGTCTTTTACTTATATTTGTTAGGGGCTGTTGGAATATTTGTCTTAGATGTGATTCAACGTTACAATGAGACAAAACACTCACTCATTTAGTACTAGTTTTCTTTTGTGATTTCTCTATTAATTAGAGACTTTTTTCTTCTGCTCTGTTTCTCAAAATTTTCACAAATCGCTTTATCCAAGGCTTTGTCAAGAATGCCCTTTTAACAGTCCATGGCTGAGGAGAGCATGTAATTCACATTTTTCTTTTACTTCACATTTGACAATCTAAGTGTACTTGATTTTTTATAATTATTTTTTGACGATAATACAATTGGAGTTTACATACAGTTTTTCGCTACCAAGCAAATTTACAAACTATATGAATAATTGATAAACGATATGTTCTGTTAATGTCTTTTCAGAAATTCAGTATATTTCAACAGTTAAATGCATTTTAAATGTTTCATTCATGAAGTTTTGTTATCAAAATAAATAAAATAATAAGGTGTATTTTACAGTTAACTTAATAAAACCTTAAAGTTAAAAGATTGGCGGATGATCAAGATTATTCAATGTTGTTAGAATTTGAGCTCAGTAAAGTTAATTTTATATGGTACTTCATATACCTTTAACCACAAGCTAATATCATGTTGGTATTCTCAATGTATTTCTTTTTCTGAAGGTCTTAATACATCTTTTACTATCCACCTTTGCGAGTGTTTTTCCGACGTGGTATTTATACAATGTTATTAAATTCGTACAATAATAATTACAGTGCTACATTATAATAATTTACGAATTTTGCATGTACTTTATTGCTATTTATTCAGTATTTTTTCTTTTTTTAAAGAACGTGAATACCAAGTCCGCAAATGTCGAGGGATTACTGTATTATAATATAGATAACTACATTTAATAATATAGTATAAAACTTCCATCTCAGTTGTGCAGATTTCAACTTAGTATTAGTTTGCAAATTTTTGATAAACACAAAAAAGTAGTAATTGCTGGTGTTCAGCACCCGTGTACTGTGCTTCTCTCCCGACTTCGAAGAACTTATTTAACTTTATTTATATGAGACTTTATTTTCCCCTTATTGCTTAACATATTGTATTCCTTACCTATTACAGTACTTTACATTATAAAGAACAATTAATGTTTGTAGTGATTTTATTAAAAATGACCTATCCCATTCGTATGTATCTTTTCTGATGTATTAAGCATTGTCTTCAGGGAGTCATGGGGAGTGTGATTTTTTCAAAGTGGTTAAAAAAACTAAAACAATTTTGAGAAAACGCACTGATTGGATGCCTTTTATGGCTTGTACTGGCCAAAGTACTCATAGATAAATAGTAGGTGAAAAAATGTTATATTGTCAGTGAAATTTTCTACAAAAAAGTCTGTGACTAAATTTATTTATATAGAGTTTTTTCACAATATCATTATAATTTCTAAACAAGATGAAAAGATGGAACACATTTGCAAGACTTTGGCTCGTGTTTTTTTTTTTAATACTCAAAAACGTGACCCCGACGCGCTACGACTCTGTCAAAATCGGTTTTCCCATATCCAATAATATATAAAACGATATCCCACACTGTATTTTAAAAATGTTGACCCCAAAAACGTGGCCCCCGACGCACTTCGACTCTAACTGTCAAAATCGGTTTTGCTGAAAAAAAAAAAAAAAAAAAAAGAATATAAACCGATACACCACACTGTATTTTCAAATTTTTGACCCAAAAACATGATCCTGACGCGCTTCGACTCACGCTAGAAAGCTTTTCATATCTTTTCAACTCTCCGCAATAAAATAACAAAGATTTTGACACCACCAAAAGTTTTCTACCACGTCTATGACTGCATATATCGTGTCGACAGACACACAAGAATTTTTGCAAGATTTCAATACTTCGGCATTTTAATGAGAGCCAAAGTAATTGTTTACAATGTGAGAAAAGCTTTTACCTTAAATCTTTTTATTTTTTATGCTGTCTAAACTATCAGCTGTTTAGTTTAGAAACATCATTAAAAACCTATGCAGAGAAACTTTATGGTTAATAGATTTACAATAACTCTGTGGCAGCAGATTTAATAATAATATGTCTGTCTATAGTGAATTTCTTACAATAACTGTACCGTTAAACTAAGGAACCATTAGTATACAAGCCAAGGTACTGGAATTCACGGATTGTCGCGATGCACTAATTTATTATTGTATTACACTGATATAGCATAGGCAGAAGTTAAGTCATTTTCTGTTCTTGTTTTTTATTAAATAGGTAAGGTTATTACAGTTATTTATTTTTTTAGTGTAGGTAGGCCTAAACATCAATTTAAGCTCAAAAGTTGGGAGTCAAAATTACAACAGAAAACAGATCCAATATGGCGGAGGGGTAGCAGAGCCACACCACTAAAAGTGCTATGACTTCTGAGTAACTTCCATTTATTTTAAAGAAAGTTATTCACAAGGGAAATTAATATTTTAGCTATTAAGGTTCTGGTATGAGTTAGCGGCATTTAACTGATTTTAAATTACCATTTTATAGATAAATAGTATTGATGTTTTATTTCACAAGAAGATGTTAAAATTATATAAATCATAACAAATTACCTATTTAATTGAATACTTATATAAAATAAAGATTTTTTAAACAAATAAATAATTATTTGTAAAAATTCATAAGTTAAATAAAAAAAAGAAAACAAATATATACCATAACATTAAACTATAACATCAATATAAATTAAGAAGTATAGCCATTTGTACAGGAAACCACATCATTGATTTTGCTATGATCACTCCAGTGACATTAGATAACTCTACAGCCAAAGTAGTCTTTTTGGGTATGTGCTCTCAATTTGTGTCTAGTACAGGGTGCGGCAGAAAGAACTCCCCTATTTGGGGAGCTAATAAAAACAAAACCAAGTAATATAGGATATTTTTATTTTCATTAACAAAGAGTACACATAATGCCATTTAAGAATATGCAATATTAATGTGTTTTAAACAATACTTCACTCAAATGGTTGACTCCATTGTTGCCCTTCTACCGACAGAGTAGAAGGGTGAGGCCAAGGAGTAGAGGGGTGGGGGTGTGTCCTGGAAATAGCTGCAAGCGTGATGTTTTCAGTGTACGCCATGGCTTGGTCTGGTGAACAACGCACTTTAGTCGTGGGGCAGTTTATTCAAAATGGCGGATCGCCAATAACTACTCAACGAGCCTTCCGCATTCGGTTCGCTCTTGGTCGACGGGACCCTGTTCCCGATAAGAAAACCATTTATTCGTGGGTTTTGAATTTTCGAGAGACTGGTTCTGCATTGAAACAGAAGCCCCAAGGTCAACAACGGACTGCTACAGGCTCAGAAAATGTTGCTGCAGTGAGAGGTTCTGTTCAACAATCTCCTCGACGTTCCGCAAGAAATCATGCAATGGCCTTGCGATAATCTGAGCGAAGTGTGAGAAGAATCTTGCATCAAGATTTGAAAATGCATCCCTGCAAGATTGTTTTGGTTCAACAACTGAGTGGAAGAGATCACAAAGTCCTTACAGCAGTGTGTCGGAACATTCACCAAGAAGATGTTATGAGTTTTTCAGACGAGGCACACTACAGAAAACGGCTCAACCTATGCATCAACAATGGAGACAGTCACTTGAGTGACGTATTGTTTAAAACACATTAATATTGCATATTCTTAAACGGCATTATGTGTACTCTTTGTTAATGAAAATAAAAATATCTTATCTTACTTGATTTTGTTTTTATTAGCTCCCCAAATAAGGGAGTTCTTTCTGCCGCAACCTGTATTATCAACTTCTCATATTACTGTAGTATTATGAGATCATCGGTGAATGTGTGATTAATTCTTATATGTGATTTCAATATTATACACATTGTTGATAAATATTCATGGACATTATTGTATTTAAGTGGATGGGTAAAAGGCAAATGTCTCGCATAATAACAAATTATCTTGTTAAAAATATTCTGTTTTAGAATAAGTGTTAAGATAAAACAAGTTAATTTAGAGTCAATTGTGTTTTATAATGTGTTTTGAGTTGCCTTAAATAACATTGCAAAACATTACTTTATATTGCTGTATTGGGTTATGGATAATGTTCATTATTATGGTTTGGTAAAGAATTTTACTTTTTAAGCAGTATATTTGAGTTAATATTAACACTTTAACAGTCAAAAATCTCTACAAGAAATGTATGAAATCTATGGTGTTTACATAATACATATCATCATTACTAAAAATAAACTTTGGAAAAAGTAGTTTTCCATGTCCTTTATGGTGAATTCCACATTTTCTTTTTTTGTCATGGACATGAAGAACTTGCACAAGTTGACAGATGTTTGAAAATTTAAAGTTTTCAGCTAGTATGACAAGTAGGTTTTTACAGGCTTTACTAAAAAAACTGTTGAATACTTTATCTCTTTTCTCAGAAGTGAGTTGACCTGCACTTTTCCCTTTACACACAAACCCCCCGTTTCCTCAAATTGCCAATACATTGTCACGATGAATTATCTCTAGTATCGATGGAGCTACCACAAAACGTAGACGAAACGCTTGGTTTACTGTAATCACGTTATCCAGTCTTGTTAAACTGCAAATAGCAAAAATCCTTCTTTTGGTGGATATCATCTTGCAACTAATTGAGATTACAGTCAATGTCGACAAGCGAGTTAAGTCTAGGCGTAGTTTCCTAAAAATGTAGGTCAATACCTGTACAACTTTCACTCACTAAATATCTGTGATTTTATTAATGTAACATATTGACACTGAAACTTGTAATTGCAAAGTTTGTTGTTTAATAATGTTGAAACAAATACATTATGTAAGATTAGTGTTACCAATTTTGTTTTGTGTACTTAGTTTACATTTTTTATTCACATAAGATTAAACAGAGTTTTAATAAGAATTATCACTTTTTTCAGCTTGTTTTAATGCAAAATATATATAAAAAAGAAAAAATTTTAGGCAAAAACCTGAGCGGTTATCGTAGCCTGTAAAAGACAAAACACTCTCTTTCTATAAAATGAACGAACAATGAAAACTTACAATGTCATATTATTATTTGACCTAGCTTCATATACTTTGATTAAGTTAAATTATTGCTATGACAAAAATTTCTATTAATATTTACTTTTATAGATTTCTTGTACTTTGTAATTATATTGCTACTTGGTAATTTATGTCTTAGGTAAATTACAGTAGTCAAAGTATTATTTATTGCTTAACTTATGTTTTATAATTTTGCTTTTCATAGAAATCCAGAGGGCGGAGTAGGACAAAGCGACAACAGTCCGAGTCTGATTCATCCCGTGACAGGTATGTAGAAAGTCTCGCACGTTGAATAAAAAACTACTCTCATTTAGACTGATGTCTCAGATTATTTAACAAGTGTTGTTTATTTTATTTTTCAGTTCTTTGGATTCAAGAAATCGAAGTGGAGAAAGAAGTCAACAAGTTGTAAAAAGGAAACCTACATCAGATAAATTACAAGAAGATAACAGGAAACGAAGAGATAGAAGTGCTTCTGACGAGAAAAGAAACAAAAACAAACACAATGAAGAAAATAAAAATAAAAGGGATAAGAAATTGTCATCTCCTATACAGGAAACAAGGACAATTTCTCTTCGTCAAAAGTATCCTCGCTACCATTCAAAAAGTAAAAGCCCATCTAGATCAGATAGTAAACTGAAGAAAGTTCAAAGTTCATCTAGGTTAAAATCAAAGAGCAGATCACCAAAGCGGAACAATTTGTCTTCAAATCAGAGGAAGAATAACAGAGATGCGTCTAGAAGCCCAAGCTATTCTTCTAGAAGACAAGAAAACTTATCTAAAAACTATAATGGCCATAGAGAAGATTTATCAGTTTCTAAAGTCGATAAGAAAAGAGACAGAAAACCAACCAGGACATCAGCAAGTATTTCCAGGTCTAGATCAAGAGAGAGGAGACAGAGGAATAAATCAAGCAGAACTAAAACTAGCCCCTATAATAATTTGAAAAGAAAGTACAGTAAATCTAAATCACCAACTGTAAAAAGGAACAGAAGAGATTGGACACCCCAACCCAGAGATAAATCTAGTCCCATGAAATACTCCTCTCATCGTAGAAGAAACTCAAGAAGTCCTAGTCCTAAGAAGTTATCTAAAAAAAGGGACAAATCTATTACTCCTAAAGAAGATAAACAAGAAAAGAACTTAAACCATAGAAAAGATAGAAAATCTTCTACTTCTCCCAAAAGGCTTAGATCGAGGAGTATTTCACGTTCTCGACAGGCCATCACCAGGTCAAAGTCACCTTTAGGAAAGAAAATCAAATCGAGAAGCAGAAGTGTTTCAAAACAAAAGCATAATATTTCACCAAAACGACAAGGAAGTAGATCTGTTTCTAAAGGAAAATCGACAAAGGTGAGAAAGAGCAGTTCTGATACATCAAGTCTTAGCTATTCACCTGCTGAAAGAAATCCTGAACGCTATAAAGATATTTTACCTCGACCCGTAGTACACCTTCATGCATCTAGTAGTGAAGATGAAGCTGCAGAAGTTAAGGAGAAAGATGATGTTGACGATGAAAAAGAGAAAGAAATAAGAACACTGAGGTAAAGAATTTCTATTAAATAATATGTTTATTTATTTATTCGCACTATCTTTAGAGATTAAAGGGCTACACTAACTAAATTTCTAATTTAATTATTATTCATGTAATTGTTACGCTTAATTTCCTTTAATGGCACAAAAGTTAGCTAATGTGATCTCTGCTGGTTTTACTCTTAGTTATTTACTAGGTGGTTGAAAAGTTTTTATGGACGTTCGAATAAGTTCACCGATTTTGTAATGCAAAATTGTTGAAGAAACTTTTGCTGGATTAAAAAAAAGCATGGCGAAGGTTTAATAATATTTTTAATAAACATTCTTAGTTTTCCAATGACTAAAAAATTTGCAACGAAAAACTAATTTGAAATATAATATCGTTTAAAATAAAGCAAACCGACACTGTTGATCGTCATTGACCACTACTTGTAAAACTATGATTTTTTGTCCTATACGAGTATTTACTTTCATTCAATATTAATGGGTTTCTTGTTAAATTTTGTTTTGGCATATTAGATTTTTGTGTCAGCTAATTAATATTTACATGAATTGTTAAATTTTGTAAAACATCTATTTATTATTATTTCATTATTATATAATTATTATTACCTCCTAATATTGTGCTGAATTATGAATAATAGAAGTAATTATTATATTATCTCAACACAGAACTGTGTTATAAGTGATTCAACATAGAAATTTCTTCTGCTTGCAAAAAAAACAAACTTTAAATCGAAAAGCTTAAGTACCGTATTTATTGTTATTATTTTAGTATTCTTCACACTTTTATATATCATTACTTTTACAAAACTGTATATTTTTTCTAGAATCTTGCAATTTGGCCTAGCAGCAAAAGCAAAAGAATCTATTGAAAAAAAGTTACCAAAAACACTTACCAAACAACCAACAGACAAATCACCTGACAAAAGTTGGGAACATGCGGAAACTAACAACAAAAATAAAGCAGGAAGTAATTCATCAGGCACTAATAGCAAATCTCATACACCGATTGGTTCACCTCCTAAGGAAGTATCCCCAATGCTTGAACGATATTTAGCAAGTGTAACTCCACCTTATCTAACTGGAAGTCCTAGTCTGAACGATAAGCCTCCACCTGTTACCACAGCTCATTCACATAAATCTGAGTCACCGACTTTAGATAAAGCTGCTTTATCCCCTCTGGATACTCGAGCCCTCGCTTCACCTAAAGTCAAACGTAGACGACACCATCGAGCCAGACGTACTTCTGTATCAAGTGATTCTTCAGTAGAACAAAAGCGAACCAAAAGTCACTCTTCAAGGTCAAACTCATCTTCTAGTAGCAGGTATGTTGCATTTATTTGTGTTTATATATTTTACATAATACAAATATAAATATATATGTATATATATTATTTGTTATACTAATACTATAAGGGTCATTCCACATCAAATCACCCAATAAAAAATAAATTTTAAACCTGCATGTCTCAGATTTACAAGATTTTTGTAGCCTATATTAGTTGTACCAACTAAATATACAAATCTATTTTTTTCATATTTTTTACTTGAATAGTTTTTTAATATCAATTTTTTTAAATTGGGGAAATACCGGAATTTGACAATATTTTGGATCAAAAAAATGCTCGTAAATTCCCAACCAATGGTGATTGAGAGATGTTTGATAGCTCATTTTAAAGCTTATTGTATAGGCTTTCATTTGGTATGTAACATTACAACCTGAAAAAAAAAAAGAAAATTGTTACTTGTTTTTCAAAATTTTGAAAATCTCAAAGACACCATCTTAGATGTAAACAAAAAAATGTATGTTATTCGGACATATATTGGTTCTATTCATGCCAAATATCAAGGTGGAGAAAAGATGGATCAAGAGCAAAATTTTGAGTAAATTTGAGACAGAGGTTTTGGCCTCTGGTGATTTCATATAGAACAACACATAACTAATAGCTGTTATAGTGAGCTTTGAAGAAGTTCTTTGCGTGAGTACTTTCGGGAGATCTCCTTGCCAACCCTCTACCTTCCTCACACATTTTTTCTCCACATATTTCATAATTTCTTATTTAATAAAAGAGTAGAAATAGATAAAATGTCAAAGTTAAGATGGTAAATAATATATATAATGTCTGAATCAAATTATTATTTAAAGGCCACTTCACACAGAACGTATTAATACTTCGCTGACGTCTTTGTAAGACGTCTGAGACGTATCTCACAATTATATCAAATGGATCACTTCACACAAGAGTATTAATACGAAGCAGACGTCGGCGGTGTATTTATACGGAAAAGCAAATACCTCGGCTAGCTACGCGTCGCAAACGTATCTCAACTCGCGCAAGCACACTGAGCTGTTCTCACCACTTCTTTCTGTGTTCATCGTCCGCTTTCCGGAGTTTATTTATACTGTGATTTGTTTAAGTGCAGTTATGAGTATGGTAAGTGTTTTGATTGATGAAGTAAGGAAGCGTCCAACCCTTTGGGATTTTATGATAGAGAATTACAGAGATAAAGATGTAAAAGAACTGGCGTGGCAAGAAATTGCTAATCTCTATATATAAAATCCAAAACCCACTCACTGACTGATCACGGTATTTCAAAAACCATACCACCTAGGAACATGAAATTTGGTACATATATTCCTCATAGGCACTAGAGGTGCACTAAGAAAGGATTTTTAAATATTTGGTCTCTAAGGGTTGAAACAACCCCTAAAACAATAAATATTGTTTGGTATATATCTCAAAAACCCTACCGCCTAGGAATGTGAAATTTGGTACACATATTTGTCACAGGGGCTAAAGGCGCAATAAGAAAGCAGTTTTAAATATATTATTTGTAAGGGTTGGAACAACCCCTAAAACCATAAATATTGTTTGTTATATATCTAAACAGAAACTACCTCCTAGGAACGTGAAATTTGGTACGTGTATTTGTCAAAGGCACTAGAGGCGCACTAAGAAAGACTTTTAAAATATATGACTTTTAAGGGTTGAAACAACCCCTAAAACAATAAGTATTGTTTGTTATAATTTCCTTAAAGATAGAAAACTAAAATTTTGTACATTTATTTTTACACAATACATATAAAAAGTAAACCAGTTTTATGCTGGTGGTTTTATGCAGTAAACCCACAAATGCTGTGTGGGGTAACAACCCCTAAAACTATAAATATTAATTGAATACCTCCTAGGAACGTAAAATTTGGTACACATTTGACTAGAGGCAGACTGAGAAAAGATTTTAAAATATTTGGCATTTAAGGGTTGAAACAACCCCTAAAACATTAAACATTGTTTGTTATACTTTCCTTAAAGCTAGAAACCTGAAATTGTGTACATTTATTTCTTACAAGATGCATATAAAAAAAGATAAACCAGTTTTACGTTTTATCATGTTCTGCTAACGGGTGAAATTTAGGAACAACCCCTATATCTATAAATATTAATTTAATACCGCCAAGGACGTGACATATTTGATACACATATTTTGCTCAGAAGCGCACTAAGATAGGATTTTAAAATATTTGGCCTTTAAGGGTTGAAACATCCTCTAAAACAACAAATTGTTTACTTTCTTTAAGGCTGAAATGTTTTAAATCTATTTCTTACAAACACATATAAAAAGTAAATGAGTTTCATATTTTGTTACGTGATGCTATAGTTTTGGAAATGTGATAACAACCCCTAAAAACTATAAATATTAATTGGTATTCTTTCCTTAAAGCTAGAGAGCTGAAATTTGGCAATTATTCATTTTAAGAAAATATTTTAGGCGTAAGCTGATCAAAACAATCCCGATCTATACATTCGCATATTAAAGACGTTTCTGGGTGATCTGCAAACATCTAGCTAAGACTGTGATTGACCAGTCTGTACATTTAGCGGTTGAAAAAGAAGACGCTCTTCGCTCTATTTTTAAATTTTTTTATTGATTTAATTTATTCGGCACACATAACGTAACGAAGACGATTGACGGATAATTCGAAGTCAACTCCTTTAATTCGAACAGGGGGGGGGGCATACGTCTTCCACGTAGCTTTCTGTTTGAACGGTGCACGAAAGACGTCGCCGAAGACGTATTAATATATCGGCTACGTTCTGTGTGAAGTGGCCTTAAGATATAACAGGAGTTAACCAAGATCATTTAGTCTTAATCCTCAACAACTACCTAATCTAGAAATTAGAGATATAAATTATTTTGGAGTATGATATCTGTCAATGGAAATATCATTGAAAAATAGTCTACGTGCTAGTTTAGAGGGTCAACAGCTGATTATTGTACCAACATTAAAAATATTCCATTAGCTGAGCTCTGTATTTTAAATGAACAAATTAATTCAAACGTAAATATTAAAAACAATGGACAAGTAGAATTTGTTTTTATTATTTGTTGGCTTAAATTTTCTTTTTAAGTATTTGTAAATGTCAGTAGTTTTACCTCAAACTTGACACCATACCCTTCAGATTAATATACAGAGGTGCTGAAAAGTCCGGAGACACCCCTGTAAATGTTTAGTGAGTGGGTAGAGAAAAGCTAAATAATTAAAACTTTTGCCTCATATTCAAAACTGAAATTTTTTGAGGTTCTCAAATTTGTTTAATATAGATAGACCCTGATTGGAAATTTTGTGGGTTGCTAAAAATTTTTTAAATGTAGACCCCTCATTTTAAAAGTATTGATACAAAAAACTACCACCATTTTCAGTGGGGTTAAGATAGAGACCTCTAGTTTAGTTTGTTGGTTTTCTTTAATCAATGTACCTTTAAAATTAGGGGCCACCCGATAGGGTTCTACATTAAAACAAAAATGTGCAATTTTGGATATGAGGGCAAAGTTGCCCCATACATTAAAAAGTATATTTTTATGCCTTATAAACATTTTATGAATTTGGCTTTTCTCTACCCACTCACTAAAGAGTTACAGGGGTGTCTCCGGACTTTTCAGCACCCTTGTACATAAAATCTTGAGTACATAAAATTCATTTTCTATAGTGACACAAATTGTTTTATGCTATTTTGCAGAAGAAAACATTTAAGTTCTTTCTTGTTTGAAAAGTCATTTAAATGGAGTGGACATAATCTAAAAGTGTCTTAGAAGTAGAGATGAATAAAGATCTATTGTAAGAAGAAGACATATAAAGTTGAATTTCTTAGGCTTTTTATGTGAGAACTAGGGTATGTGACATAGAATTTCATAGCTTCAATTTGTTGGTTTACAGCACTTCAAGGCACAGTATAAAATCATCCTCTTCATCAGCCTCACACAGTAGTAGCAGCAGTAGTGGAAGTAGAAAAGTAAAATCTCGTTCAGTCACACCAAGGTCTCGATCTCGTTCTGGAAGCGTCAAGAAATCTGTCAGCAGGTTAGGGGATCTACCTTATTAATCGATAGTATCATTTAAAAATGAAATATGTATTATTTATTTCCTCTTTGATTCAAATATACTACACTTTTGATTATTTATGAAAAAGCTGACACAATATTGTGTCTTAATCTTAGTTATTTATTTGATGATAGCAGTTTGTACACTCCTCAAAATGGTGTGTCCAATTTAGTATACACAAATGATGGCAAATGGGTAGTCAATCTCAGATAAGTTAATCACACTTAATTGCCTAAAGGTTCTTTTGTTCTAAAAAGATAATTAAATATTAGTTCAACATATCGTATGACAAACATAGGTTTAAAATACTTTCCAAATCATTCATGTTTTTTCGAGCTAGGCCTCATCAAACATTATTGTGCTGAATTATTGAAGCTGGTGAATCTAATGTGCGGTTTAACCTCTTGTTTTATACAATTGGTTCCTGTGGTGAAGAATGTTAAAATGTGTAAAAACTGGACTGTAAAATTAAAACATTTTAAGTTAAACTTGTACTCCACTGATTTATTAATTTTTATAATTGTTGTTCAATATTTTACTGGGGTCACTATCATTTTCCAGTTGTTTTTTCTTCATTTTTGTTCATTTTCCAATTGTCTGAATTGTTTTTGCAAGTTACGTTCCTCTCAGCTCGGATGGCCAGTAGGACTGGCCACATAAATGAGCTGCATTAATTAATTTTTAGTAGTTTTATTTTGTCTGGATTGTGCTGAAATCTAGAGTCCAAATCTTAAACTAATTAATAGGCTATTCGTTACATTATAACCTTACCAGCAGTTTAATTGTACGTTACGGTGATCTAGGCTAGTGTTTTTTAAAATTTTGAAGTAATTTAATAGAACAAAAGTTAATTAGTTTATTTTATTTTAAATTACCAAAAATTTTGTTAGTTAAGTTGTATACAAAGGTTTATTTTTTCATTAAAATATATTATAACTTTATATTTTTACAGCTAAACCAAAAACTGACCAATAACAATATAATATATCTACTTTTTTGTATGGCAAAATAAAAGAGTTACTAAAAGCCCATGATATTGTTAAACAAGAAATAAATACCCACTATCAACATTTCAGATTGTAGTGAAAACTAATTCAGAGCTGTTGACGTTGCAATGTCAAGTTGGCGGCAGAGCTGACAACAGTATCGTAAGCGGCAATCCGAGCTATGAGGATGTCTAATTCGATAAATATTCAGAGCTGACTGAGAATATCGTATGGCCAGCAGTACTGGCCAACCGAGCGCAAAGGGTTAAAATTTGGGGACATTGATTTAGGCTAAAATGTTCATAACAAATTCGTGTTTGGTAATTAATTTGGTGGAGTCTTTATTTTTATTGTAATAGTGTTCAGATAAATCGTTGCATCATGAATATAAGTTTCAAGAATAATGTACATATGGAAAACACTCATCCAATTGGATACACAAATTAAATAATGTACAAATAATATATAGATCTTGTTAGAAGTTGTTCGTGTTCAATAGTTTATGTTTGTTTCGTGCTTGCATCTTCACAATTAACTGGCCGGCAACAAGGTTTTAATCCTAATAGTGCCTTAAGCCGCACTAGGCTGTTTAGCAGCCGCTACTAACTAGCCGCTACTAACTAGCCGCTGGTAATATCGCCAGCAGGCAGCGGAGAAGAAAGGGTTCACATTAGAATATGCACGACTAGTTAAGTAGCCCTAGTACAGTTGCTACCGCACAATTTTTCTTGGATTGTTTCACCTTGTACAGTTCATTACTGTATGTATTACGTAAGCTTTTTATTTTCAATAGGAATTAACTTAATTTTAGTTTTCGTTGCTGAAGTTCTTGTAATAAGTCTCTATATGCTGCATCTTTGGTATTTCTGTTAGTGTAGTCTGCAGAATAAGAGTAATTTGAAATAAATCTAAGGCAAGGATAATTTTGGAATAAATCTAAAAATGTTATCATGTCTTTGCCTGACCAGTTGTTTGTGTCAACCATATTGACTTTATTCAAGAAATGAAATATTATAAAATATAAAGCAATATGCAACACTACATAAAACCAACATACGTCTTATTTCACCAGCTGCTAGTGAGCTACTAGGTGTTCACATTGGCTGCTTGCACCAGCGAGGAGGTCTCGTAACTGCTAATGGATGGTAGGCAGCATTAAAAAGTTAAACATGTTTGACTTATGTTTTCGACTAGTAAATTCTAGCCCGCTGGCATTATCCAGCCGCTGATTCTGAGTCAGACTACGCTGCTTGCTGGCAATATTACCAGCGGCTAGTTATTAGAGGCTGCTAAACAGCCTAGTGTGACCGCTGCTTTAGTCCATTGTTGTGTCTCCTTCTTCCACTTTAACTTTCCTTTTACTTCTTCTTTACATAAATCTCATAAATCTATTTCTTAAATCTAAGTGAACATGTTTTCTTATAACAATGATTAATTGATGACATGATTATTTACATAACATAATTTTGAAATTTATATACATTTTATTAATTTATAAATCTAGGTATGAATGGGAGATGACTGATATTTTAGGGTTCCTTTTGAAATTTCGGTATCGTAACCATATTTCTTTACTTAATGGAATAAATGTATTCTGTTTTATAGGAGCAGGACTGGAAGCCCTAAAGAACATCACAGCTTGTCAAGCAGGAGTCGAAGTAGAAGTAGAAGTCGTAGCAATACACACAGCCGTAGCCGCAGTCATAGTGATAGTAGTTCTGTTTCTTCACGCACTCGATCTCCATCCATTCCTCGACGAAGGGGGTCACCTAGCTTCTTAGATAGGCGTCGCATTACTAGGTAAAAATCATTCTGTAATAGGTATTAATAAAAAGAAGATTAACTGTATTTTATAAGTGAAATAATGAACTTTTATGCTCTAAAATATACAAGTTTGTTTAAAAAAATTATGTAGTAGAAATATCTTATCTGGATTTATAGGGTCCAATTGTAGTCTGGATATGACAATGTTTGGATAAGGAAACAAGAAGAGAACAACACAGTAAAATTACTTAAAATATAAATAACAATTTTCTTAAAAATACTAAAATAAATATCATTCCTCAAATTATCTGTAAAATCTGTACTGCATTACTTGAAAGGTTTATTAAATAAAACACATTGTACTTTTATAAGCAATGAGTGCGTGAATTCCACAGAAAGGCGAGTTGTAGACTAAAGAGAAATTCATTGAGGAAAGAAGTGTCAGATTAGGCCGATGGGAAAAGTACAGGTTCGCAGCCAATAGCATTTACTCATTTATTCATGTGATACAACGAACGATATGACAAAATACATCATCAATGTCATGCAATGCTCAAACTCCAATCTAAAATCTTTTTACAATTGAATATGTCACTTTATCCTGAAATTATCAATTGTCATTTGAATCATACAACTATTGCATTTTATTACCATGAATTTGCTTTAGGTGCAACAATCAAGATTCTATCAAATTCATTTCCCCTCCAAACCATTAAAATGCTACTTTAAAGTATCTTTAGATACACTTTTTTCATTGTCAACAATTTATGATTAGTTTTTTCACCTTGATTATCAAGTTCCTTAATCCTGTGTCATTTAAACTTAGAAGCACTTGCCACAAAATATGAATATCTGCAAACATTTTCTTTAAATTCCAATCCTTTTTCACATTGTTATGAGGTGGTACAACATTGGTTGACCGTTTCCCCATTTCTGAAAGATAATGTGTAAACTGTTCAAACAGGTGTAAACCATTATGTAAATAAATCAAACGGAGGC
>JAGFPH010001039.1:139897-161460 GCA_018207615.1 Philaenus spumarius | reverse complement strand
CCCACACTTCATGCATTAAAACTCCTACAACACTGCTCATGGGTAGAGACTTGGACATTTTTCCCACACTTCATGCATCATCTTCCGCCGATCCTGTATTCTTCTGACATCTAGTCAGGTAGCTCCTTTTACAGTAAGTTTTAATAACTTATTCTTTTGTCCAGATATGAGAGGATTTAACAAGAATCGAGATAAGGAGATCTCAACTGTACGTTCAAACTTTTGTATAGAACTGTATTAGAATCATTGCAAAAACTAACATGGTTTGTTTATTTACCAGAATTGTTGCAAAAACAAAAATAGGATAAATATAATATACTATTTAGAAGAAACTCTTAAACTATCAAAACCACTAATCAATTAATCAAATAAACTAGAGATCAATTTTGTTTAAGTAGATTCACTTAAAAGCCAAACCCTGGAAGATCAAAATGTGGAAACTAAACTTATGGTTGTCACAAGACTTTTATATTTATTGAGCACAACTAAATCATTTTTATTTGTTCAATAGTGTTTCTTACGTTTAAACAATAATGTATATATGTTTGTGTAACTTATTCATATACATATATGATATGTTATACATAAATAAGGAATTAATGTTAAATAAACATTTGAGTTTTCATTTTCTTTTTTTTTATTTCAAACTTATTTCTTTTAAAATTTTAAGTAATTGATTAATGAATGTCAACATTACAGCAAATTACTTTTTGTTTGTTATACATGAACTTTGATTTCTATAATGTACAATTTTATTTTAACCTAAGGATAGAATAGAGAGAAAAATATAACATCCTTGATTTAATTGCTTGTTTTATTAATTATAGCAGCAAGGTTGTTAGCAAGACTGGAAGAGAGACGTCTTCAGGATCTAGAAGTTCTAAATCCAGTGCTGCAGAATAATATTAGTGATAGTGACACTATTTCTCTCTTCTCCATCCCTTTCTCTCAAATATTTCCCCTCTCCTTTCTTTCTCTTATATTTGTATTTTAAAGATTAGTTTATAAGCATGTAATGTTGTCTTTAGTTCTTCGGTTGAAAAGAAAAGTTGTATATAAATTTATATTATTATAACTACATGGTTTTCCTTAAACCGTTATTGTTTTTTTAACAGAAGTTTTTATAAGGAAGGAAACAAACAAAACTAGAAATTCCCTCTTCAAACTAATTAAAACATTTTTACGTAATTGATTCTTGATTTGAATTGCTTTCAGTTTTTTTGTAAACAGTGCAACATTTGTTAAAAATTAGGTGTATTAAGTGTTAACTATACAGTAAAACTCTGTTTAGTCAAATAAAGCTTAAGCAAAAATAAAGTGTTACAAATATTGCAAAATGATGAAATGATAAGTCAATATGTGGTTTACTTATATCTTTAGATTTCTGTGGAAGCAACCCCTAACGTCGTGGCCTGCTAGCTGTGTTGGGAGAAAATATTCAGAAAAACTTTGAAGAATAGTACAAATGAAATACATATGCTAAATGCTCTATTTTGAAGAATTATATTAGTAGTTATATCAAATTTTAATATTGATTTTACTGCTCGCATTAAATATTATTTAAATTTATTTTGTGTTTTTAAACTTTTATTCGACCTGCAATAAAAGTGGCAATTTATTATGAAAAATAACTACTCCCTGTTTATTTCCGTTAGTAAGGGTTCTTCTGTATTTGCTTATTAGATTGCAAAAATTCATCAATTTTTGGTTATACAACTTAAGCTTGATTTTGTTTTTGTACCTAAAATCTTTGATTTGCAATGAAGTAATGTAGAAGTTATTTATATGAGGAGATATTTTTTTATTATTTATATAATTTTTTAAGTTAAAACCAATATGATTATCATTGTTTTTTTTTTTTTTTTTATTATAAGATAAATAGGGTGGGGTAAATGTGATGCACAGCAGATTACTTATAAAAGTAAGAAAACTCTGCTGCTTTTAACTTAGGGGCTCAAAATTAATTGCACATATAGTAATAATTAGGCATCCTATTACAGATCTTCAAAATTGAATCATATTAATAGAAACGTTGTATTAGAGGTAATTATAATTTATTAGAAATACCTTTAACAAAACATATTTACGGGCCATCCTTGTCTAAAATAATTGTAATACATATTACTATCAATATTTTTTTAAATAATGTTCTCCCAGTTAAATATGTCTCCCAGGGTTATCAAAACATACAAAAAAACTTTTTAACCCTTTCAGACCCAGTGTCCTCTGCAGAGGAATTCATATTTAGTGAATTTTCTATTTTTTTGTAACATTGTTTGAGCATTTGAAACCCAATGTCAAGCACAAAAATAACTATGAATTAATAGTTCTTTCCGTTTCTAAATTGTTTCTAACTTGTAAATGACTGACTTGTAAAAGGGTAGATTTGTCAGTATTTTTTATTAAAAGGGTAGCATATTGTTTTAAATTAATTACTTAACTTAATAAGAACTGATCTAAGTTATTATTATAAACCTCTCACACATACAAATTAGACAGATTCAAATTAAGAGCAACCAAGAAAACTTCCTATAACCACTCCTAGATGGAGGTGATAAACTACAACCAAGCAAACTTCCTATAAGCACTCCTAGATGGTGCTGATAAACTATATTTTACTTTACACGTAATATTTATACCGATAGTAATGTAACTGAAGTTTTGTTAATTTGTCAGTTTTCTTTCATGAAGCCGTAGTCTAGTGGATAACGAGGCGTCTTTCTGATCAAGAGATGCTGAGTTCGAATCTAGGCTAGGGAGACCAGATATCTAATCATATCTGTGGTTTGAGGGTAGGAGGGCGGAAGTAAAGCAAACGGTGGTTGGCTCGCTTCCAAGCTGACGGGATATGACTAGATATCTGGTCTCCGGCTGGGGCTGTTTTGCATAATTTTACTAAGGTATATATATACTATATATATATTTACTAAAAAAAAACCAGTAAAAAAAATTAAAAAATATTTTTTACCTTAGTTAACCTTAGTTAGTCACAAAAATAAAGAAATATATAGTTTTTTCAAATTCCTCAAAGGGTTAAAGTAAAACCAGAGTTGAAAAAAATATTCAAATAATTTTTTTTACTCTCAAATTTAATTTGGGTCTGAAAGGGTTAATCTGTTGTTTTAAACAAAGTAATCAATGTTAGATCATATTTTATAATAATAAATATTAAATCGTATATACATTTTACAGTAATTAAATATTACTTTTTTTAATTGTCAATTTATACTAATTCATGTCTTTGTTAATAATTTGGAAAAATATGTTTTTTCTTTAAGAAAACTGCAAGTTTATTTGGGAAGGGGAAAGGTGCTGGATATTACTTCAGTCACTAGCTGACCCTCTGCTTAATATCAGATTTTTTTTATGTCTTTTACTCCTTAATGATAGAAGGTACAAAAATATTTTTTAATGATTAATTACATTGTAAGATTCATATGGAAAAAAATAATACAGAACGATTAAATCAAGTAAAAACAAAATTATTTACCACCTTTTCTGAAACCCTTGCCCCTTTTTTTCTTTCCAGTGTTGAAAAGCAGATAGGGCCGGTACCACTCTTAACATTATTTTAAAAAACTCTGTGCTTTATAATATTGGGGATATTTCTTGTTAGTGAAATGTTAGTCATTTCAATATTAACAGCTCTTATCAATTTTTTTCTCAAGGTGTAATTTAGAAAAATCACTCGTTCATTTTTTTACAAAAACTATGTATATTTGAAAATATTTTTATAAATCTTATGAGTGGGACTAGTGGCGGAAGCAAGCACAGGGGTTTTATATATATATATATATATTCATCCTTATATATGTGTTTGTATTTAATTACTCTATCACTAAAATAGTTTATAAAAGGTTTCACACATGATTCTTGATAAAATATTTTGTTTGAAATCTATCATTAATTATTATTTTAATGATAGCACAATTAGTGTAATATATATTATTTATGTATGCAATTTGTTGCAATACATTATAATATAAAAGACTACTGTATCCTGACCCAATATGAAAAAAATGTGCAAATCTGTGCAGTGATTCAGAAATATTTAATGAACAAAAAAAACATTTTATTTGACAAAATTCATTTTTATATGAAACGTGATAGCAAAATTTATTTATTTAAAACATTGCAAATCATGTATGTTATACATGATTATCATGTTATTATCATTATAAACTACTTGGATTTTGAAGAAAAAAGAAGGATATATTATTCAAAATAATTAGACACTTAATAAACAAAACCACTTACTTAATGTCAATGGAGTAATTCACAGGGTTCAGTAATTTACTCCTTCAACTAAATATTTTTCATAAACAAATAATAATAGAATGTAATTGAATCCTGCATAGAAGTATTGCATTAACTTTATATAAAAAATAAATTTTCTATAACATTAGCCGTGCTAGAATCTTTTATAGTTTACAAATTATTATTTTTAACAGTCCTGCTTGTATTCAATTTATATTTTAATTTAACACGTTCGCTACCACCATAGTAAACTTTTTTGGTACACATAGACTAACGTCGCATATATGCGACGGCCAGTTTCTATCCTCAGACTGCCGCCGCAAATGTGCTATGACTGGTCTAGTTGAAATAGACTGACGTCGCATATTTTGTTATTTAACTGCTAATTTTGAAGTACTAGTATATTTTAAAGACCTGATTTATTCGTATCACTATGTAAGAAGGTCTGCTGCTCATATGCGGTGCTTGGTCTGTAACTTTGACGATTTTGAATGTGAAGACGTTAAGTCCTCATGAAAACTACCCCCTTTCTCATGCCACAATTCTTGGTTGTTTTCCCGCCTTTTTGTTTTGTGGGAATGCGAAAACTTGAAGCTCCCAGGAATCTTTCTCCTCCCTTTCTCACGCCTCAATTCTTGGTTGTTTTCCCGCCTTTGTATTTCAGTCTTTATTTTTATTGGTTTTGCAACTTTGGTCAAAACACTTTGTTTTACTAACATTGCTTCAGAGTCTAACAAAAAAACTTACTATGTTTCTTGACATAGACTGAACGTCGTGTACAGATTATCCGAAGTAATATATGGTAGGCCGTGCGAAAACCATTGAGGTGCGAGTTCCTGCGTTATTTATGTCGTTATAGTCTGATTTGGAGCCATACTTAGCTTTAAATAAACAATGGTTTCATAATGTACTCAAATGAAAGAAATTTGATACTTTAAGCTACTATAATAAGAACAGAAACTTAAAGAGACATTTACATTATTTATGAAAAGTACAAATTAAATTTTTTGAATTGCATACATTTAAATTAAAAAAAAAAACGTAAATAATACACACTAAAAAGTTATAAATTTACACACTTTTAAAACGGTCTTTCACTTTTGCTTTCCACTCATAATTAAACTCTCATTCAAAAAGTTTAACACCGTCCAAAAACAAAAGAACAAAATACAGTAGCAGGGAGAAGAAATAACTCGTGGGAAAGTATGTGCATCATAAGGCATGTGAGTGATGCTGCAATGAGGGGAGGGTGAAGACTGCTTCGTCATTCACTATATACTAACCTTCCGCTAAACGTCACCCATACCACTGCGGCAATGTTTTGTGTTCTTTCTGTTCAATCTAACACAAAAGTTTTTATTATAAATTTTCTGAGAAATCATCTTAAACTATGAACTCATTATCGAAATCAATAAATTCAGTTAACTTACACTTATTTGTGAGTTAACAGAATTGATTTTGACAAAACTTAAGTTTTTATTATTTTTGGTTTTTTTTTCTAATTCGCCTCAGATAATCAAGGTCCTACTGTACATGCAAAAACGTTGAAAGCAGTAAAAAAAAAATCAAGTAGGCATTGCTTGACATACCCTTTAGGTTATTAAAAAGTATATTAACTCATTTGAACAAAATCATACTCATGGTCTGTGGTGAATGTCGCAACTGTTTGTCCCAGTCTATGTGTATTGCTTAGTAGTGTCACGATAGTCTGTGGTGAAAAACAGTACGATGCATATATGTGACACTCAGTAGCGAACGTGTTGAATCATAAACTTCAGATATTTTTAGTTTATTCCTTCTACACAACGTATGAATAACTCTTGTGACATTAATCTTAAAAATAAAAAGACTGAACTAAAATGAATAATTTGTTAATGTTACAAAATATTTTGTACTGTAGAATAAGGAGTTTCCCTAGTCTTCCTACCCCTTCCTTTTTTTTTTTTGCATGCATTTAGATTTGTTCTGCACTTTGATGTTTTTGTGTGTCACATTAGAAATACAATGCTTTTTGAAAATTGTATCGTTTGAATTATATTTAGTATTAATGTTGCTTAAATTATTTTACTATTGTGATTTTGTTTGTTTGTAAATGGGCTGTATTCTTTCCAAATTTAAAAATTCATATTTCATTAAATTTAATCTAATTCAATCAATTTTAAAAAAATCAATAATGTAAAACGGGTGTATATTAATAAGTTATTTTTATATTAGGACACAGGAGAGGAAAATATTTTTCAACATTCAGAATGATCATCCATTATTAAATAGTTGAGGTGCAATCAGTTAGAATGTTGGCTATCTTTCTACTTTAGAACCTCCATCATAATTGTGCAGGTCCAACTAGTTGTTGGCGTTCAAATCCTATGCTCCTCTTCTGTCTTTATTAGTCTAATTTGTATAAAGTAAAGAGAGACATTTGGAAAATATATTACTTGATGTAGCATTTCAAGTAAAATTTATAAATTTTACCAAATAGTTAAATATGTCATTTGTTATCCATATTAAAAAAAAAAATGAATTATTAAAACATCGATCATTTACATTGAACATTTATGAAATAAATGTGTTACTAACTTACTAAAAGTTGGGAAGCACTTAAAAACACTAAAAGGGTTATTTTATAATTATGTATAATGTATTTTAATGAAAGAAGGCAGTCCAAAGTCTTTGTGAATGCAAATTAGTTTTCTGTAGATATATTGTTTGTGTATTATTTTAGCTAAACTTATTGTGAATAAATTATGAGAACTGTATTTTTTGTTATTTTCTTCTCCTTTTCTATTATTGCTTTAAGTTAAAAACAGCTTTTATTAAGTTGTAAAATTTAGTATAGAAATGTTTTAGTTTGCACTTCGTAAAATACATTTTCATTATAATACACTGAAAACAGCTGTTTTCTTTACCTGTTTCTAGAGAAGCAAGTTCTTATTTCCCGTGCTCTACGCGGTAAATTTACTGTGCACCATCTGATTACAAATAAAAATAAACATTGCAGTTTTATGTTAACAGCTGCTATCAACAATAACACATTTATTTATTGCAGATTAGTTCCAAAGCCTGAAATAAGAGTAAACTAATTGAATGTGTATTATTTCTGAAATAAAAAGATGTTATGATTAAAAGTATGTTACTTTTTCGGTGTAGTGTAATGAAAAGTATTGTACTTAACGCGCTCGGTAAGTTTTTCCGTGCTTGCATGAAAATCCCGCCCGAGGCGGTTGCTCGCACAGAAAAACCCTACTTCCCGGGCTTGTAACGTATTAGTATTAAATAATGCAAACAAACCAGGTAAGAGAATAGTTTAAAATTAAATCACTCTATGCCATCTGTCCAGAATACTGAAGAAATTATATCATAGAAGGGTATCAAAACTGCTAAGTAAAATCTCAAAACTTAACTTAAACTTAAATTAGTAAAATTAAACCAAAAGTAAAATATAATGTTATTGGACTTAGATTCATTTCAACTTAATTTTCATCTGACTCGCCAAACATTCATAGCCTTGCTCTAATATAGTATTCAATTGTTAAAGTTTAGTCGCCTATATTTTAAAGAACATTGTGGTTATATGTAATTTGATTCAATACACTAATATTGTACTGTTTTCTTTCTTCAACCGGAATAAGCTGCATAACAAATATAGAAACACTTCAGTTAAAAGAAATGTGTGAAGTTGGTCAATTTGATAAATTTTAGAACATGTTTACTTCAATTTTGTTTCAAGAAGTATTTTTGTGCAACATAAGTGAGCAAAATAACTGATGATTACCTAAGAAATAATTTATTTCTTTTGAAGTAAAGTAAGATTATTTGAGAAAGTATTTACTGATATTTAAACCAATATAATTATGTATATAAAATCATATACTGTACTTGTATAGTATACAGTATAAACAAAATATAAATGTAATTGGCCTTTGTATATTTAAAGGAAATCTAAGTTTATACAATTAGTATAACAATTTTTTTTTAACAAAGAAAACAAGATTCGCGCTGAAAACGAAGATTGGACAACATATAAAAGGTAAGCTAGTTTGTTTATCTATTTTATCACTTATTCTTTGTTTTTGCACTTGTGCACGATATGCTTTTTTATTTTTATTTTCTTATATTTTATTTTACCCTATACCTTGCCTATAACCAAAAATAAAAATAAATACCTTTAATGGAAATGCAAAGTATTGATAAGTTTAACAAAACTAAATTGTGTTTGTTTCAGCTACTTCAATTACAGTATTCTGTTTTAATTGGGTTCTTAATATTATTGCTTAGAATAACACGTAACATTCTGAACTAAGAAAACATTACAAAAACTAACTGAATTTAGAAGCTTACATCTTATCTTTCGTAACAAAACTTATCTTTACCTACTTTCAGGAATGCAATAGTTTAATATAGGTTTTGGTGTTCGACTAATCCTATTAATAAACTTGCCTAACAGAATGCTTAAGTAGCTTTAATACTTTTCAGTGCACGTAAACGGCCAATTCCATACCATCGACCAACACCGCCCACTCCATCAACACTTAGCAGCTGGAGCAGTCATAAGGGTTCTCCGCAGAGCAGCTGGTCAGGTGGTACTAGATCTCCAGTGTTATCTTTAAGTCCAGCATCTAGTTGTTGATTTTATTTATGTAGATTTGACTACCCCATTAACACCCAAGTTATTTTTATTAGATAAATATATATAATCTTAATTCTTGGGAGCTTGCATGCCTATCGGTGGATAATTTATATTAAAACGATTGCGTGCATAACATTTCACTGTGTACAGACTTCATAAATAAACAGTTTGCTTCGAACTAAAATAGTATGGTCTAGAGAACATGATCTAAAGTTTAACTAATAAATATATAAAAGAAGGCTGTGAGTACTCTCAAGACTTAAGGCAAATTTCTAGTACGAGCAAGTAAAATCTATTTGTTTAAAACTATATTTTAAAGAGTAATATTGAGGATTAAATTATAACTACATAGTATTTATAAATGCCATTACATTGCTGAATTGTAAAACTGTTATTAATTTGTATAGTATCTTGCACAGATATCTGAAGGGAACTTGTCCTTCCCCCTGTAATAAGAGGCAGGTTTTGTACTGCTTCAAAGAAGCTAAGACTAAAATCGCCCAACTGAGTGGATAATAATAATAATAAAGCTTTATTCTACTGAAGGTTACAATCATTTCTTTTTGCAAGCTTATTAGACAAAGGTTTTTATTACCGTCTTTTAGTTGGAAGACTATTAAATCTTCCTACTTTTAACAGCTCTATGTGTTACATGCATAAGGCTAACAAAACAACAAGAAATAATAATCCTAAGTCTGTACGTATGAAAACTAGGCAAAGATTACAAATAATATAAACATTAAGCAAAGATTGCCAACAACATCACAAACATTAACAAATGATTGAGGGGGAGCAAAGACATGAAAACAAATACAAATTCACAACGTTAATAATTGAATTCGCGGATTAATTCAATTCCCATCTGTATTGCCAAGCCTGTTGTACGTACCGAAGAAGATATTTCCAACTATCCCCGTTAAGCTGTTTAAGTAATTCCTCCCAGCTCAACTCCAATTTCCCAAAATATTGTTTCCTAATTGATTGTTCCCAAGATTGGACAAATCGCTAAAAAATGGAAACTCTCTACTTTAGCCTTCAAACTACAGAGCGAACAGTTGTAATTTACCCCCTCCACCCAAAGCCTGCAGTTCAAATACAGCAGCTCTGCTCTACATTTAATTAAATTTCGTACTATCCAAACATCCTTATCTAGATATGAGTTGTTATTCAAATTCGAAGATTTATAAATGATACGAAACGTAGAATGGGAACGAGCCTGAAGATTTTCTTGTTTATTTCAGAGCCTTATCGCTTCCATTAATGCAAACATTTGACCTTTACATTCTTTTGCTCCATTGAGTTCCTCGGTAAAACATACAGAATACGTATTCACCATTATGTTCCATTCTTTACACCATAACAAATTGGTGTTATGTACCTAGCAAAAAAAATAGGCAGCCTATCGCAAGACAACTTTAATACTTTTAAAATATACTTTATATGCTGGTTCAAAGTGAAACAAAACAACCTATCCATATTGAACTTCAAATACAAAACATAATTGGGTGTATTTTCGGGTAATTAAAATATACGTTTGACAAAGAATTTTAAAAGCTGCTCCACGCGCTCATATTGTCTATAGCCCCCAACTGAGTGGAAAGTCTTTTTATATGAGTAAATAATTAACTATTAGAACAAATAGAATTATACTTTTCAAAATATAAGAGTACAAGGTTTAGATTAATAAATCATTTTAATTCTCTGTAAAAAACTTTGTCTAAAATCCATCTATTTTTATAAAATTTATAACGTTATATAATTTTCTAATAACAAACACATTATAACTAGTAGTTAACTATAAGTGTAACTAATAGTTTTGATCTAGAGAAAATATAACTTTTGTACTTAAAAAAAGGTTAGTACCGTACTTCACTTTTTTGACGAGTTTCATAGCTAAAGCTCAAAATGTCCACTGTTGTTAAACAAACGAGCATGAGCTTTTAAAGTATTGAAATCTGACCATTAAAATGTAAATTTTTAATAAAGAGAGGTTTGATTAAACAACAATTTGCAACAGTGAGAATCAACAGCTAATAGTGAACATCCTGTTACCAACTTCATTGTTTATGTATGATAAATTTGTAGTTTTGTCTCATAATTTCATTTGTATTATCGTTTTACAAAAAACGAATTATCGTTAGTTGATTTTAAAAAGTAATTTGTCTAATCAATGCTTTTATTTGCATTAAGAGCGTTTTCATTTGTTCAAAACGTTGGCATATAAAAAGGCCTTCCGCTCAGTAGGGGCATTTAAAAAAAATGTATACCCTCCCAACTTTTAAACGGTTAGTTGTATAAAAAAAACAACACTGAACATTAAAAAATTAAAATTCCCCATAAAATTTAGATCCATAAGAAATTTTTAAGTTGGTAGCCAATTACCAAACATTTTAACTACATATTTTCCAATGACAAAAAACAAGGGAAGGTTCTAAATAATTTAAAACTGATAGATTTATAGTTTACAAGGAGGCCCATTTAAAAAGACATCCAGTATAATAGCACTCTCTTAGCCAGTAAATCATGGCTCTGCCAATACTTGTAGCTCTGACTAGTCTGTCGCATTAGTAGCAAGTAAATTTGCCTCTTATGATGGGTTTAATATTCTACTAGTGAACCCGGCAATACTTCGCTATTGCTTGATTTTAGTATATTATATTATGTTATATCTGTTACAGAAAAATTAAACATAACAGCTGTAATGTTATAATCAGCTGATCTGTGCTATTCAGTTTATCAGTAAAAACAATGTTAATTTATAGGAAATATTTTAAATCCCATTTTTTAAATATGAAATGAAGGAATAGTTAAATTTTAAGGCAAATGGGCAAATTTAGAGTTAATTACCTTTCATTTAACACAAACCGCATGTCAATCGGTCAAAAAGAACTCCGGATATCACTAGGAATAGGCTTAAAATTTTACCTCATGTTAAATTGCCATAAGAGATTTTAATTTCCGATTTTACAAAATTTAGTGGGGTAATAACTGAAATCCAAGAAAAATGGGCAAATATACAGACAATTACCTTTAATTCGGTACCAACTGCGTGTATATCGGTCCAGTAAAACTCGAGATCTCACTCGGATTACAAATAATCTCTTCAAATTAATATATAGATTATTTGCTCTTACTAGAATATTATATTAGTATATTAAAAACATTGCAATATTTTAAGTTTAGGCATTCCATTTGTTATTGTTGTTTAGATTTTAAGTGTTTGGTATTCCGCAATCAGTCATGGAGACATAAACATTTTCTACCAATAAGAGCAGAAAAAATTTTGCCAATTTTATTTTAGACAATCAGCATTTTAAATGAGTATCTATCAATAATCTATTTATTTGATTTTATTAATGCGGCTAATTGAATGTTAGTAGATTGTTTAATTATATAAAATTGATGTTCTTTTACTATATTATATAATTTAGGTAGGTGTAGGTATTATTATTTTATTACATACCGGTACCCAATTACATTTTTTTTACTGAACAAAGTCACTTTATATAAAATTTCCTTAAAAATACAAGTGGCAAAATATTTTATAAAATACAAATTACTATTATATTATTTCTCACCACGTGAGCACATTATATTTAAAAAAAATTCCATTAGATCTCAATTAAGTGTTAAATAACTTCTGTGTATGGAGAACTGATTCTAGTCATTTTACAACTATACATTATTTTATTTAGTAATATTTCATAATGAATAAGTAATATATTATTTCCTTTAAGAATAAATTTGGATAAATAATATTAAGGTAAGCGATTTTTTCGCTATTTATAACTTTATATTAATAGGACCTTAAAAGTACAGGCCGTGAAGCGAGTGCTTTTGCGCATGAGCGGGACAGCTGCTAGGGGAACAACCACCTTAGTTGGTTTATGTCTTCTCTCTTCTACCTCCCCTCATGCGCATCAAGAGTTTCATCACTTACCTCATGCCTATAATGCATTCTAGTCATACTTATTATACAGTCATGTGTTATTTTTAATCGCTATTTCGAAAGAGTTGATGAGTTTATATTGTGGTACCTGGTAAGTTATTTCACCAATTTTATGTTCATAATGTGTATACATGTTTCTGTAGCTTGTATAGATAGTTTTGTAGCAACATATTTTAGAAATTTATTAATTATACTAAGCAAATATTCATTTGGACAACTGAAACAGTTAAAATTTTATAGAAAAATCTACACTGTCTACAAGCATTGAAGAAACAACACTATAAGAAGCGAAACCCCCATGTTATCAGAGGTAACACTTTTCAACAGTCGAAAATGCCTAGTTTGGATCGAGGCCAACAGGTACCGCCAGTAGCATCGCCGTGCGGACTGTACCTTCTTTATTGGGACTGTACATTACGTGCCCGCCCCTAGTGTCAACTTCACAGAGAAAAAATAGTTTTGTCGATGCGCAAACGTAAACAACTGTCATGCTCTCCTTTAGGTGACTTAGCCTATGGGTTGAGTTATCTTTAATTTTTAAAAAACAGGTTTTAGAGGAAAGATGTGGGATTCTACCCATCTCATTTTCTACATGAAATATATTTTTACGTAATTGTACACATTGAAAAAGTAAAATGCAAACTTATCTAACAACAATCTAACAAACAACGAACAATCTAACACCTTATTGAGAAATATATATGTTTGGTGTCAAAACAAAAACTGTTTTGCTATTTTACCTAAGTTTTTGTATATTTCGTTAAATATTTTACCTATTTTAAGTCCGATTTTACTAAATAAAGTGTTTTTTTGTTAATTACTGTTGCATGCATATTTTACATTTACCTTGTATGGGATATTTTTTCAACAAAACAAACTTAGAAGACTTTACAATATTTTACAGTAATAGATTATCAAATCAAATTCAGGAAAAACCCATGTTCAAATAATGTTAATTTGAGATTTAAGATAATTTTTATACAGTATTTGACATAAAATTTTTACGTTAAGTTACAAAAAAATCATTGTAAGTTACAAAAAAAAATCATTTACTACTTAAAATTGTTTTTAATTCATTAAAAAAAGTATTAAATTTATGCCACATTTTATAATTTGGTTATTAAAAACATTATCAATAATAAATCATTGTTCAACAGTACTGTATAATATAGTTGCAACGTGTGCCAAATATTGAAACATGTGCTTGCTCCCTCCAAAACAAAAACTAAATTATTCTCTTCGTTGGGGATGTTGAAATTAGTAGGTCAAAGCAGTTTGTGCCAGACAGTGCAAGAGGCAGATATATTCGCGGTCTGGTGGTGCGGCGAAATTTAAACTCTGCCTATAATGTCAGTTTCGTCTCAAGGAGCAGCAAAAGACTAGTGGCGCTCCGAGTGACTTCGAAATTAACTAACATGCAAGCGTCCGCTTATAGCCCATTAGGTTTCGCTTCTTATAGTGTTGTTTCTTCAATGCTACAAGACACATGCAGTAATTTTTATTGCCTGTTTACATCGTTTAGTATGAGTTTGATTGTTTACCCAATTGTGGAATACAAGTATGGTAAATTCACACACAATATCGAAATGTTGGTAATTCAATCTGCAATGAAACCGACTGTGCCATACCATTTACTAATCTAACAATGAATAATAACAATAACTAAAGTATTTTAGCTAGTCATACATTTTTATTTACGTTTTAATTTGTAAGCTGAAATTAAATGTGATATTAAACTATATTTATTCATTTGTCATTTTATTTTGTAGTATATCACATTATTTGTTATATTTATGTATTATTTAAATCTAGTCTAAAATTTCACACTCTCGTATTTATTAATTATTACTATGTAGGGTAATCTGATATATTTATTAAACCTTTTTATTTATATCAAATAATTCATTTATAGAATATTTATTTGAATGTAATTTTTAGTTTAAGATGATAATTTTTTTAATTGTTTTGGTTTTAATTTGATCTAGTCTATATTTATTTACTGATTCTAGTCAACATTTATTCCCAGTAATTGTTTGTGATTTTATGTTAATTGAAGATTGGAGTTTGTTATTGATAAAGTTCATTTTGTTTTATTTATTCTAGTCAATGTTTGTTGGTCTTTCTTTGTAATTGTTTCTGGAGTCTTAAAAAGTTTGAAAATATTGACACTAATTGCAGAGGAATTTTTATTATTTTAAAATTACGGATTTAATAACTGAATTATTCCCTTTAATTAACTTTTATATTTTTAATGTATTTTAACTAATATATTTTTACAAACTATGCATTTCAATTCCGATTTACTTCAATATACCCATTTTCTCAATTTAAATAAATTACCTTCTAGAGCTAGCATTATCAACACTAACGCTAGTTAAATATTTTTAAGAATTACATTCTTGAGAAACTGTTAAAATATACAAGAAAATGTATTTGTTTTTTATAAATATATTGTGTATATTTTACTTTTACAAACTTTTGATTTTTATAAGGTGAAACCAGCATTATAAAACTGTTAATGGAGAAAATGCCAGAATTGAAAGTCATAACCAATATGACTTTGTCTTGAATACAAATTTAATGGGTTATTTGTTTCTGTCAAATGAAATAATCAAGTTTATGTATTTAATGTAGACAATTCAGGAGAGGCAACTGAAATATGCTACACCTTAAGGCAGGTTCTACATATCACCTGCACGTTTTTATTGTTTATTATTAAAACTATTGAAATATTATTTATGAAAGTGTAGAACCTCAGTTGTGCCAGTATTTTGTTTGCCTAGAAAGAAGTACCTACTCTTACATTACCAAAATAATGATATTAGAATATTGTTTTAGTTGTACTAATATACTTGCTTTGTTTCACTTTATATAATTGGTGTTTTACGCGAAAGGGACAGCATGTTTTTAAAATATTATTTCTTTAATTTTTAGTAGATAATTACATTGTCAAGGTATCTTCTCATTTGTCCTAGTTTTTCATTCCCCTGAAGTTAAAAATTTATTCAATGTGATTCTCGTGCACATATTTGTAATGATCAAACACATTTCAATAAAACAGTTGTCATCTTCAGCAAGTTTTTAATAATTAAGTAGAAATATGAGAGAGTAAGGCCATTTACAATAATTGTATTAATCTGAACATTGTAGATCAAAAATCACTGAAGTTGAAGACTGATATAGTACATTAAAACATGTTTGATCATAAACATATGTATGTAAGAATTTGTGTTAGTATTATTGTTTGTAATTCCTTTGTAGAGTGTTACTGATTAATTTAATTAAATAATTTTATTTTAGAAAGATTATATAAAGTTGTTTTAAATGTTTAAAGTTATGCATACCATATACACAAAACTACATTTATTTGCTTGTATAGAGTAATTTAATTATTGTACCACACAGAAAACTAAGTATATATTTTTATTATTTTTCACTAGTAATTCTCTATAAATGTTCAAAATGTGCTCTTCAAGCTCTGATGTAGCCGTCAACTCTTTTCCGCATATTCTGAGTCGCTTTCCACTCTAATGCTAGAAATCCTTTTTTAAATTCTGTACAGTTTGTTCTTAATAACAATAATCTTTGGACGATCTCGTAAATAAAATTCTTTGGCAACAGAGCAAATTATGGATTGCAACACTTTATGAGCACACCGTATACAACCAAAATATTTGTTCACGTTAAAATACTAACACATTTTTCTAAATTGAAACATGTTGTATTAATGTTAAAAAAGTAAAGTAATTGGATTATTTCTGAAAGTATTAAAATAATGCTTTTAGATATTTTGACTTATGTATTTGTCTAAAACATGAAACTTAAAATTTAGTTGTTATTGCAAAGGCCTACTTCATTTCAAAACTTCCTTATAAAATATTCCCAAAGAAATAAACTTGAAATATTTCCTTAAATATTAGAATAATCTTACTTGCAGCTTATTACTCTTTAACACACTTTACTCTTTCTTGTAAATAAAGCAATTTTCTTAGAAAAAAACTGAATTTTGTAGGTTGTGAAATAAAGTTAGAGAGAATTTATAAATTAAATCAATGTTCTTGTATTTAAATAATATAGGATGAATTCCCACCAAAAGTGTACATAGTTCTAAATGTAGTAATAATACTTATTTATTTTAGTTTATAATATTGTATTGTTTTAAGTATAAGACCTGCACTAATGTGTGAAAGTTTTTATATATTAGTACCTAAATTGATTGCATAGTAGAAGTGATTTAATCAATAATTGATTAAATCAGAAGTTGAAAAGATAATTTAATTTGTTAGATATGAATATAAATTGGTGGCAAATTGCCAAAATTCATTTATTTTATTTAATAATCTTGCAAGATTATAATTTGGAAGGAATTCCAATGTTTTAGTGATGAATTTTGTTAAGTGATTGTTTTGATGTGCCAAATTATAAAATTTTACTTATTTCCATACAATTGTGTAGATTTGATTTTTTTTTACTTTTGTCAGATAAATATTGAATCTAATGAACAAGCATTATTTATTCTACTATTGCTCATTACTATTCAATATATTGCAAGCAATATTATTATTTATTTGAATAGTTTAGGTAGTGGATCTAAACAAACAAATTATAATGAATGGGCTTACAGTTGGAATACCTTTGTTAATTTTAATCATAACAACATGTAAAAAAAATAGTTTCTAAATCTAAGAAGTTTTAATCTATAATAAAGCCTATTTTGTAATACTTTCTGTCAATATTAATTATATATGAATATTTTAAAATTTATTTCTCAAAATTTGCTTACTTTATGTGTAGCTAATTACTTATTTAAATTTGAAAAATTCAAGCGCTAACATGTATTAAAGATGTAATAAATATGTTCATTGTGTAATATATTCTAGAAGTAAGATCATAATATATTCGGCTAAAAAATCATTCAGTATTTAGTAAATATACTTGCAATTAATTATATGTAGACTATATTTAAAAAGTTAACAAATTTATAAAACACTTATATTTTATCTCAGCTTCAAAACTTCCATATGTCAGAATAATTTTAAAACATTTACACCAAAGTTTTAATCTATTAAGAAAAATATTACTGTATAAAGTTCAACTAGTTTAGCAGAATTTCATATAAGGTGAAAAATGTTTTAAATGATATTTCTAGTAAAGTGAAAAGTATGCAGGCTGTTATATATTGATAATATGTGTAAAAATGTTTTCTTTAAATTAAAGCAACACCTTGCTTTAATTAGGCTGGAAAACATTTACTAACTGAATTAGGCTATATAATCAATAAAATGTTTACCTTGCAATTCCAGGAAAATAATACTCAAATCAAAGAAACTGACTAGTCCTTATTTGCAAACAACATCATCTTTCAGTCATATTTGTCACTGTTATAATGTATTTATGTTAGTTAGGTTGTTGCAACTAAAGCTGGTAAAAGTGAAATTTATTTTCATCTTTGAAAATCAAATTCTGAAACTTATACTACATGAAACTGGTCCCAACTAATAATTTAAAAAAAATCTTAATAAATAACCATTCTTTGCAAAAAAATTGTTACATATGAATAGTTCATAGTTAACTATAATTTGATTTATAGAGGGAAATTAGAATATTTATTCAAATATTAATATTATATTTTCTGAAATAATTAATAAAGAAATACTATGAAAGTCATGAACCTCATGTCAAACATTCTGTGCCTTTTAGAACAACCCTAGAGATGTTATGAGTAATGTGATCAATTTACAATAATGGTTCTCTAGAATAAATTTGTCTTGTTTCAAAAACTTATTTAATTAAACTAACCAGGCCTACTGTTATAATGATGCTTTAATTTTAAATGAGTTCTCAAATGAAGCGAATAGAGTAACTAGATTATTTCCCTTCGGTTCATTTCACTGCAAAGATTAAATCTGGACAACTATCACTTTTTCCTGTGTGTTATACCACTTAACACCCTCATTATTCTAATGGACATGAAAACAAACCAAAACAACAATAATTTTCACGTTGAAAATATTAACAGTCTTCTTCAAGCTAATCAATTTTCAGAATCAATTTGTACAATCTATTTGTAAATTAAAAGTAGGATAAATGAATAGTTATAATTTCCAAAGACTCTTCCGGACTTCTTTTCTAATATTTGAAAACTAAACTTCCTATTGCAGTTTACAATATGTAAGAGTATGCTATGTAGTCTCTCCTCATTACAAATATTAAACATTGGTAATGTGAAATCTGCTCAAATAGGTTTCCATCGCTAAAATTTGAATCTCTTGCTCCAAAAATATGCTTGATTTACATATATATTTGATAAAGCATAAAATTTGTTTAATACAAGTAATCAAATTACAACAATAATTATTGTACAAGTAAAGGTGCAATTTTTACTATGTGTATTACATTTAACCACAATTAATTATTTGTAGGTTAAATTTTTACATTTTTCATAGCAAATATATTTCTAAATCCAGACCAGATCAGCCCTTGTAACTCGGAAAGTCAGTAGTTGTTAAACTTCACAAAATATTTAATGGTTTTACAAGTAACTAAAGTACAGTAATCAAATAATGAATTCATTTTTATAGTATCCAGGTCACTAATATATATAATAAAGTACAATACCTTTTATAAAATACCACCATCTCATAAAATGGCAGCTTAAAACAGCATGATCCACAGATTAATAACCATACCTCTAGAACAACAGGATTTACCAGGATGAACTTGACCCAATTAAATATATCGCTACAAAAAATGGATACAAAGCCTCTATAATTGACAAGTTACTCATAAAACATATAAATAAATCTAAAAGACCTCTGAAAGAGAAAACTAAGTCAATCTTTGTATCAACAGAATATGGCAGCATTCTTCCCAAGGTAATCACATCCACTTTCAAAAAAATCAATAGAACAATTGCCTTCCGCACGAATAATAATATCAAAAAAATACTCCAAACCCAAAAACCAAGACCGTTAGAAAATCAAACGGGCGTCAATAAATTAACGTGCGATAGCTGTGATAAAATCTGTATAGGCCAAACGGGAAGAGCGTTCAAAGTTTGTTTCAAGGAACACCTGCCAAAAAAGACTGTTTCGGGTAACAAGTCCAATTAATAGACAAAAATCACAGTTATTCAGATTTTGGAAAAAACCTTAAACCAATAAAGATTTGCAGTAAAGGCAAATTTATGAACGCCGTAGAAGAGTTTGAAATTTACAAGGCTTTCAAAGAATTAAACAAGAATAATGAACACCGATTATTAAACGACCAGCTAAATTTCGATTCGAACACCCTATATGACACAGCGATTAGAATTCAGAAAGCCCGCGGCAAGTAATTGTAGATTAGAGCGTGGACTGATAGCGTGCAGTCAGTCGATGTCCGAATGTCATAAGATGCGCATCTACGTATTGTGTTTTTAAATGTGTTGTGTTTTATGTGTTTTATTGACGTTTTGACAACCTCTATATATAGTCGAGGGCTTTTCTGAAGATGGGATAGACGTCCCGAAACGCGTCAAAGAACAACAACAAAAAAGAGGTAACTGACGGAAAAATAAAAGGTATTGTACTTTATTATAGTAATCAAATGCCTGTTTTTACTTCGTCTCACATTAAAATCCAAAGTATTGAAATCTTGCGAAAATTCTAAAAAATGTACCCCCTCTCTTTATGACTTTTTTCTAGGTCTTTGAACACGATAAAGCAATAAAACATGTTGTGTCTGTCTGTGGATACGATAAGTGTACTCACAGAGGTCGTAGAAAACTTCTTGTGGTGCCAAATTCTTTGTAATTTTTTTTGCGGAGAGTTGAAAAGATTTTGAGCCTTTTAGCGTGACAAAAACATCAAATTTTTTAGTATTTAAAAAAAACAAAGGCCAAAGTCTCGAAAAAGTGTTCCATCTTTTCATCTTGTTTACGTTTTCAATCTTAGCACCATTTAAAAAAATCATAATGAAACAAAATCTATGTTATTCGGATGACAGTGCTTTAAAAAAATATAAACTTGTCTTATTTTTATTACAGCTTAGATACCAAGACTTAATGCATCACAGTGGGGGCAGGTGTGGTGGGTTTTTAATAGCCCGGTTGGGCACTAAGTGAGAATGAGAATATTAAGAAAAAATGCTTTAAACTTTACTTAAGACTAATAAACCACCAGTGGTAGCAATTTTCTGCCTCATTTTAGCAAAATCAGCTGATTTCCTTTACTTGTCTTGAATTATATCAAATGTGGTAGTTATATGAAATGCATTGAACTGTTTATGTTAGGAATTTCTTATACTCTTTTGTGTTATTGACCTAGGTATAAAATATATATTCAAATTATACTACCCTTGTAAGATAAGTAATGATTATTTCCAAATGAATTATACAATTACGTCCCTAAGTTATAAAATATAACAAGAAACTTGATTTCTGTAAAAGTTGTTTTAAGTTTTGCATTTGGTATTCCTAACTGTTTTTAATCAAAGATATTATAAATAGTTTTTAAGATTTACAAATCACAGAGGCTGTTAGGAATACTCAAAAGACAATACTTATATTAACACTCTTTAGATATAATAATAATATTATATGATCTATCTAAAAATAATTATAAATTTATTTTGTAATGTATTTTCACTATTGTTTTATTGGAACTCATGTGAATATTGTGTGGTTGTATGATTCTGTTGTATTAATATCAGTTGTTGTGAATTATACGTTTTGGTTGTACTTTCAATTAA
>JAGFPH010001039.1:109792-139887 GCA_018207615.1 Philaenus spumarius | reverse complement strand
TCACCACTTTTCAAGAATATTAATCAACTCTAGTTATCAAGTAAAAAACTGAAGCCAATGCATATATATATAAACTAAATTGAAAATATAAACAGGGTCCAGGGCTAGGACTAGGGCCGTGGCGAGATGTGCAGGTACAAAGAGGGTGCCAAATAATTGATCAAGCAATCAAAATTTCATGGTAATGGAAGAAATCTTTCAGGTTATTAAAAATTACTGCACATGAACTATCTGTAATATTGATTATGTCCATTGTTTACAATCAAAAAGCACTCAGGTACATAAAAATCTAGCTTGTAACTGCAATGTACCTTGTCCAATGAAGGGCGATGTGTGAAGCCAGCACCAGACTCAAAGCAAAGCGACAAACCTTTACCCTCCATCCCTCCCTCCCCTTCCTATTCGAGTTGACAGCAGCAAACTTGGAACTTTTTTGAAAAGTGTGCAGCTGATTTTGGTGCCATGTACAGTAGAGACATTGATAAAGTTGAGCTCATAAACGAAGTAGCTGCTTTCCAGTTTCACGCTAAAGAGCTTGTGAAGTTATTTATTTTATTTCAAGCCTCTGGATTATTATTCTAAATGTATTTATTGTATTTACCTTTTCAGTCTGTTTAAAATACAGTAATCCTATTTGAATCTTAATTAGCTACGGCCGTTTCATCTACATTTATTGTGTTTATGTGTTTGTGTTTTTAATGTGTAAAGTTTGTTTTCATGACGAGCGGGAAGCCTGTGATGTCTCTGTGTAGATGAAACGGCCGTAGCTAATTAAGAATCAAATAGGATTATTTTAAACAGACTGAAAAGGTAAATACAATAAATATAGCTTGTGAAGGTCATTGACAAGGCTTCCTTCCCATTTGGATGTTTTGCAAGTGATTTCAAAGTTTGGATCAAGATGCCTATCCAAATATCGAAATAGCATTGAGGATATTTTTTTACAATGCCAGTCAGTGTTGCGTCTTGCAAGCATAGTTTCAACAAGCTGAAGATCATCAAAAACTATTTGTGGTCAAATATGAGTGAAAACATATCTAGCCTGTCCATAGAATATGAGACACTTCAAAACTTGATTTTAATGTAATGAAATAATTCATGAGTTTGCTTTGCTGAAAACAAGAAAGGGTGTTTTTAGTTGCATGGCTTTTATACTGTATTCTGTGGCTTAACAATTTGTATGAGGAAAATAAATTTGTTTACTGAAACTTTTAGATTTGTTATTTACAGCCCCTATAGTCAAAAAATGTTACCTGCATTTCCAACAATGGCATGTTGTAACTTGAAAGTGAAAGTCCTGAAGTTCTAAAACCTACAACTTAAGTAACAAACACTGATATTGAGGTTATACATTATTTTTGTTAGTTTTTGATATAATCGATAAGTAGATTTGTGCAAATTGCATTGATAAACAAGAAAATGAGAATAGGGTGTCCACTAATTTTATAATATCTATGTCTGCACCATGTTCTGAACCTGAGCAAGCAAACAAACATACTTAATAATTAATAACTCATTAGTTACCGGTACATAAGTGTGTTCATATTTTAATTTCTTAAAAAAAAATATGAACTGAAAATTGATTTAATTGTTAATAAAAAATGCTATAATTTTTTCATTTTCTCATTGCAAGTTGCTGAAGCTGTTTTAAAAAGTTTCTATTAAAATTTTTTTTTTAAATTACTTTTACTTAAATTCATGTATTATACATATTTTGTTTTTGTAAGCCTCTTATGTCCATTGTCCTTTACTTTTCATACCAGTACTATATTTTATGATTTATTATTTTTTTTAAGTAGATCAATCATCTGCAAATAAGGTTTTATAACTCTTTGAAATTCCAACACTTATATCATTTTCAAATTGAGGTTTAATTTTTCTTTAATAAAAACGGTGTTTTTATAACTTTTATATTTAAATAATAATCAATTTTACAGAAATTCTAAAACATTTGTTCGGACCCCCCGGTATTGGAGGGCGCAGATTTGTCAAACTCGCCAAGGACCTTGTTACGGATAAAGTAATAAGAATAGATTAAATAGGTGTATTTACAGAGTAATTTGGGCCTAAAACAGACGCGCATGAATGGATTAATGAGATTCCCGCTGTCCCTATCTACTATCTAGCGAAACCACTGCCAAGGCAATGGGCTTGGAAAAATCAGCAGGGAAAGAAGACCCTGTTGAGTCAGCAAGAAGAAAAATAAATCTCTATTACATAAAAAAGGTTTTCTACTTCTTCTTCTCATAATTATAAAGTAATAACAATAGATTAAATATGTGTATTGCTTAGCGGTGACCATTGCATAACTTCCATACGCCGTATATTGCGTAGTGGAGATGTGTTGCATAACTTTCAGGCGCACAAATTCATGAAGTCGAAAAAATAAAGTTGAACGGGGCCCCTGGAGATCGCAAAGCGATCGGAGGTGGGGTGGGGGTTGGCGAGCAGGGGACAAATAGTGTTCAAAACTCGTAGGAAAATGTTCTTTCTTGGTGCTCGTTCTCTTTAAATTAGTAACATATAAATTCAATAAATTTTTTTCACTTGACATAGAAAAAATAAAGTTGAACGGGGGGGGGGGGGGGGACGGGCGGAGCGAGTAGGGGGCAAAGCCCCCTAGTGAGGCTTCAATTATATTTTGTTTTTGTAAAGGTGTTTTTTCAATTATTATTTTTGCATCTTTAAAATTAAACTCATTAGTTTAAGACAAAACAAGTTTGGCTATTTTGATTTATCTACATGGATTTAACGTTTGTTTATTTTGTATTCATTTAATCTAATATAATATAGTGTTTTTTTTGTCTCACCAATGTACTGTCTATAGCATTTATATTTTATTCTGCAAATGCAGTTTTTAGTATTTTGAGTACTATTTATGGATAGCAAATATTTATGGATTGTTTATCATATAGCAAATATTATTAGCTCTGTCCAGTAAGGAATGCACTAATCCTTCCTGGTAGAAACTGACCTGTGTAACTATGTCTTTTCTGTTAAGGGAGGGGGGGTTAGACACTTTTTGGTCAAACAATATAAATTTTTTTTATTATTATTGATTTGTATTTTATAATTAATTAGCTTCAATAATATGTTTTTAAATTTCTGACAACTATTTTAAAAGTTATGGACAATTTTCGAAACGCATTATAACATTTTGACCCAGTTGAGTAAGAACAAACTAGTAAAAGATTAAAGGATCCTGGCAAACCAATTTAAAAGAATGTAAAACAATATTATTAAGATAGCCTAAATTTAACCTCAAAATTTCGATCTAGACAAAATTATTCAAAGGACAAATAAATTCACATCAGGAAACTAAATATATAATAAAATAACGATAAACACTCTTATTATTAATAAATAACACTTAACTTACCTTTTTTTTATATACAAACCAAATCTAATTTACAAGCAGACGTGAGCCTAAAATAAAATTCGAAATGTTTCACATTTCAAATTTTATTAGCGTATAAGTTTATTCATGTAATATAGATTGTAATAGAATTAGATTTCAAAATTGTGTATAGTTTATTAATTAAGCAAGGTGTTGTAAATAATTAGAAAGGTGTTTAAAATCAAACAAGTGAGGTTATTGGCGAATGTGCTGAAAGATACAAGTTGTGCTAATCCAGACGGTACATCGATTACATCCGTAGATGAATGTTAAACAGCTGTTCCTACGATTATATGCGCGAGTGAATAAAAACATTTATATATCCTACGATAAAGCAGATAATTATTTATTTCGATAAACTAAGACTTGTAAAAACAATATCAGTGTGAATATCAAATAAAAACATAAACATTTTCAACAGAAAACAAAATAAATAAATTTTCATATATTTTGTGTAAAAACACCGGCCACCAAAGTAATTAAGCAACAGAAACAATTGTTAGAGATTCTCATGACGGCACTGTTTTTTCAGAACCGGTATATTTTGAACAAAATGGCTTTTCAGTTGTTATATAAGGCTTGGGAGCATTCAGACGTGCTTTGAGGATCAAAAATATAATTTAGCGTAAAAGTAATTAAAAATCTCAAGAAAAGCAAACATCAATCAAATATAACTACAGCCAAGATCAGAAAAGGATCTTAAACATTTCAAATAAAACTAATAATTGGTAAAGTACCATTTTAAACAAGAACTGATATAAGGTAATATCCAGCCAATTTCATTTAACCATCCATAAGAACAGTGACTTTATTTGCAGTGAAAACAATTATTCAAAATTCAATATAATCAAAGTAATTTCATAAACACCTTTAGGACTTAGAACATTTTAACATTTGTAGCATTAACTAGTTTTAGATATAATTATCCTGTATAGATTTAAGATTTTGTTACTGATTGTACATTTAATAGGCCAGGATTCCTTTAACCCGAGATTTAAGAGTCATAAAAATAAATTTAATAATCTTATAAATAAGTGCTCTACATATTAATACAGATAATTTTGTAAAAGTATAATTTGAAACTTAGCCTACTTGTTAAAGAATAAAGAACTATTTGTAATACAAAGGCCTAATTTCATTTGTCTTTTAAAGTAAGTGTTGATCTTAATATTACAGAAGATCTTAATATTACAGAATATATTATTATTCAAATCATTAAATATTATTATAATAAAAGAGAGAATAATAGAATCTATTATTATAAATTGGCTTCCACAACTAGTGGGGCATTATTAACAGGAGAATATATCATGATCTTATTATAGCATGTACGGACAATTTGCGTTTTAGTAAAGCGCGAGTTTGGGATTTCTGGTGTATGTTTCAGAAATCCATTATCGAAGGGAAACCTTATGACCATAGAGCCCACACTTACCTACTATATCAGTCATGAATGAAATCACGCCCATATTTAGGGATTTATCGAATGAACAACTCCTTAGGAAATGCCTCCACGGAGGGACCCAGAATCCTACCGAATCTCTCAATAGCGTTATTTGGTTGCTGAATATGGCTACCAAGTACATGAAATACATACATTCATAAATACGGTACTTAATTTCATACTTATAAATCTTGTTTCATGAAATACTTATAAACCTATCACAAACACAAACTATACAGACTAACTTAGTAAGAACTGAGATAAGTAATTTTTATAAACCTTTCAAGAATACAAACTAACTTAATAAGAACCGAGCAAACTTGTTTATAACCACTCCTAGATGGTGCTGATAAACTATCTTTTACTTTACACGTAATATTTATACCGATAGTAAAGTAACTGAAGTATTGTTGTCAGTTTTCTTTAATCAAGCCATAGCCGAGTGGATAATGTAGCGTCTTCCTGATCAGAAGATGCCGGATTCGAATCTGGGCTAGGGAGACTAGATATCTAATCATGTCTGTGGTTTGGGGGTAGGAAGTAAAGCAAACGGTGGTTGGCTCGCTTCCAAGCTGACAGGATATGATTAGATATCTGGTCTTCGGCTGGGGCTGTTTTGCATAATTTTACTAAGGAAAGGTATTTATATATGTATATATATTATATAAATAAAAAACAGAACACAGTTGTTCTGTTTATGTTTAGACGACCCCTCCTACTAAGACTCTGCCTATATATAGTTAAGAACCATGTTAACAATTTAGTTATAAGTTTGTAAACATCACTGATGATGATGACCTGGTCATCGAAACGCGTTTGAATATTAAACGTTTTTTATGAGAAACTGTGTTCTGTTTTTTATTTATATAGTGTTATTTCTCATAAGTCCAGTTCAAGTTTAAATTTTATATATATATATGTTTACTAAAACAAAACCAGTAAAGACCTTGACAATCCCACTTATGTGCAGGAATGCATTAGAAGTAGGCCTATAATGTACTTCAGTGCAATTTTTAAGTTTAAACGTGTTTTTCTGAAAAAGTTGTTTTTTTACACAAAGGTACATTTATCTCAAAAACTACTCAAGATATCTGTATCATCTTTTTAATATTTTGTTTAGTAGGTCTTACTCCACATTTAAATTGACAACTTATGCGTTTGTGGTACAAATTTTTTTATTTATATTTATGTTTTTGTTTGGTAATTTTTTTAAAGAAGAGGGGTTTAAAAAAAATATAAAATTTTCTAATTGACATCTTTAAAAGTTACCAAATAAAATGACTCATTAACATGCACACTTTGCAATAACATCAAAGTGAGAACCTACCTATAATACTTTTTGAGAAAAATGTACCTTAAGTAGAGGAAGTTAATATTGGCGAGATAGGGCATCCAACCCCCCTTAACTGACGTCTAAGGACATCCCTACTTTTTCAACACTCACATCTAAAGATATAAGTATATTTTTGACTTTGTTTTCAATGGTTAGGAAGTTGAAATCAGAAGTAGTGTTATACAATTAAAAATAGGCTGTTTTGATTTAATATCACCATGAGACCACATGACAAATGAGTCATCTTCGAATCTCTAGGTTTGAATTTGAAAAAAATCAATTACTTTCTTCTCGAAATTTCTCGACAAAAATATTAGCAAAAATAGGACTTAGAGGGCTACCTATTGGAAGATTATAATATTCACACTGCTCAGCTTCTAAACAGGCCGCAGCTAATAATATAATATATATTATTATCCTATTTTGATAAAGAAATAAGTAGTTAGAATGTTTTTATGGTTAGTGTAGTTACATTGAACAAGGAAGCACTAACCAAGGTTTTTGCAACCAACTATAATCAACTAAATTGTAAATAATTCTACACTTCATTGAAATACTTGTTTGATGTAACTTCTATTATAATACTATACTATAAGTGAGTCGCCGAATGCCAAAACCAGATAAATCCAAAATTTAAAAAAGTTGAGATATTGATGGCATTGGATTCTGTATTACCTAGGCTACAGGTTTGTCACTTCAAAATATTCCAAACCCAGCTAAAACCTATTTAAAATAAATATTGAAAATTGAGGACTGTTCCAAAACCAGTTATATCCCATTGCCACTCGGTTCCAAAATCAGTCATATCTGCATAAATGACACTGTTGCAAAACAAGCTATATCATACTCCAAGAACCTACAATGTTTCTTGTTTCTTTGCCAAAGTAAGCTAAATCCAAAGAAACTGTTGCTAGTGCTCTGCTAATAATTTTCCTGTATTAATATTGTTTATTTTGTTGGCTAATTAATTCCAAAAGCTAAAATAGCTTTATAAATAATTTAAAACAAAAAAAGCAAATCAAAAGCAAATAATTTAACATTATTTTTAAAGCACCTGTTTTGTTGTGTGTTATAAACATGGAAGCTGAAGATTCAGGAGGAATTTTAGAAGTTGAAGATGTTGCTATTGATATTATTAATGCTGAATTTTTATTTGTTGAACAAGAAAATGTTAATAATATAATAGACATAACAGTGGAAACTCCACAGAATGTGGAAGAAGTAGAGTTAATAAAACATTCTGAAGTCCCCTTGAATTCAGAAAACACTTTTTCTTATCTCTGGACAGAAAACCAGTATGCAAAAGGGTCCAATCTAATTGCATCTGCGGTTTACCACAGGCTAACAAGCGCTAACATGGAAAATGTCACCATGGTCAAAATTTTCTCTGACGGTTGTGGTGGCCAAAATAAGAACACGACTGTAGTGGGCATGATTGCTCGTTGGCTCCTGAAAGATGCAACTAAACATGTTACTAAAGTTATACTACTCTTTCCAGTAGTCGGTCATTCTTTTATCCCCCCTGACCGAGTTTTTGGAGTCCTGGAAAGAAAATTTCAAGATCTGAGTGTCATCAATAATCCCGATGAGTACACTGAAATAATTGAAAAGCACTGTACTGTTGTGAAACTCGGGACAGATTGTCCTGTGAGTGATTGGAAAAGTGTAACCGATGCTGTTGTAAAAGCACCAGGACAATGGCATTTTCAATTTCAAAAGGCAAAGAAGTTTATCTTTTCTAGAAGTAAAAGTAATCCAAACTCCGTTCTGATTCAAGGAGAAGCAAACTATTTATTTGAAATAGGTGAGAGTAAGTCTGTGATGAAAAGGGGAAAAAATTTTGACAATGCGGTTTTTGAGAGTGATACAAGAAGGACACCCAGTGAAACAAACGAAAATCAATGATGTGAAATGCTTACTAGATCTCCACTATGGAAATGACTGGCAACAAGAACAAAAGTTGAAGTTTTTCAAGGACTTATTCCAACTACCTACTACCAATAATGAAGGTGAAGAGGATGATGATGATTTTGAGCTGAATGAAGAGGATGAGCCTATGATTGAGTGAATGGTTTTTTATAAACAACACAGTGTTTTTAAAACTCTTTGTACAAATAAATTCATGGTATTGAAAAGAAATATGTTTGTGTTCATTTAACATAACCTAACCTAACGACATACAATGTACTGTATTCAGAAAAAGGGATAAATGTATGGTTCTGTTAAGTTTTTAACTTATTTTGGAATGGCAAACGCAATTTAACTGCTTTTGGAACCGAAATGAAAAAGCAAATGGCGGACAGTAAGTTTCTAAAAGCAGCTAAATCATGATTACTGTTCCAAAACCAGCTATACCAGATATTTAATAGGCTGCAGTAATTATAATTTTTTTACCATTTTATACATGCTTTAACAACAACATGCTAAATTGTTTACCCTTTTTTAAAGAAATAAATCATAAAAATATCTTTGATGTGAGATAAGCAATCAGTTTTTGGCGTTTACCCAAAAAAAATTCAGAGTGGATTTAGCCTGTTTTGGAATTTGGCTACTCAAGTATTATAAAGAGGTAAAATTTGTTGTGTAGGGGCTAATCCCTGGAACTACTGAATCGATTGAAAAAATAGTTTTACTAATAAAAAGCTTCATTTTAACTGAGTAGCATAGGCTATAATTCATTTTGATAAAAACATTTTTTATTTCAATATTTGTAAATTTAATTGGAAAAAATTCTTAGGTTAGGCCGAGACTGATGAATCAACACATTGGGTGCATTCGACCGCACTCACCAGTAGCTGTCAGTGCGGCCGAATGCCACTAACCGAACTTCGGTAGATGACGTCACTTCCCCTATCGGACACCATTTTTTCCACTGCAATAAATTAGCGATACAACATCTACCACAACGGTAAAAATCATGGCGGCTAAAACCATAACTTAGGGGCATATTACACTATCAAAATTATTTGTCAAATATTTGGTAAAACTTTTATCAAAGATTTTTGATGAAATCTTTGACAAAGAATATATATTACACCTGTCCAATTTCTTTGATCAACTTGGATATTAATTAGAAGTACTTTGGGGTTATGTTTCGGTTTATTCTAATACTATTATTATTCGTTAACTATTATTACAAAATTACAGTTGAAAGATCGTAATTCATATAATAAACGGGTTTTATGATTTCAAAAACTAATCTTAACCTTTTGCGCTCCGATGGCCAGTACTGCTGGCCTTATGCTATTCTCAGTCAGCTCTGAATATTTACCTCATTAGACATCCTCACAGCTCGGATGTCAGGCTGGCCGCTTACGTTACTGTTGTCAGCTTTAGCGCCAACTTGACCGTGAGTCGTCAACAGCTCTGAATTTATTTTTCACTACAATCTGAAATGTTGTTAGTGGGTATTTATTTTTGTTTAATAAAATCATGGGCTTTTAGGAAGTCTTTTATTTTGCCATATAAAAAAAGTGGATATATTATATTGTTATTGGTGAGTTTTTGGTTTAGCTGTAAATATACAGTTATAATATACTTTAATGAATAAAATAAACCATTGTATACAGCTTTTCTAACAATATTTTTTGGTAATTTAAAATAAAACAAAATCAAGTACTTTTTTAAAAACTTTTCAAGTGCATAACAAAGTAGATAATACACTGTACTTTTATAAATTTTTTAATTACAATTACGTTTTAATTTTGTTTACTGAATGAATATTTTTGAAGCATAGTCTCATATGAAGCTCAGGATGGTTTATTTATTTCTTGTTTAACAATATCATGGGTTTTTAGTAACTCTTTTATTTTTCGATGCAAAAAAGTAGGTATATTATATTGTTATTGGCGAGTTTTTGGTTTAGCTGTAAATATAAAATTATAATATATTTTAATGAAAAAATAACCATTTTTCGTACTGATATACAACTTATCTAACAACATTTTTTGGAAATTCAAAATAAAACTAAATCAAGTACTTGTTAACAAAAAACACTTAAAAGCTTAAAAGCAATAATAAACTAATTAACTTTTATTTTATTAAATTATTTCAAAATTTACAAAAACACTAGGCTAGACCACCGCAACGTAAAACTAAACTGCTGGTAAGTTTATAATGTAACGAATATTGCTACGTTTAGATACAACACAGACCAGAAAAAAAGCAGGAATTAAATAGTTTAAGATTTGGACTCTAGATCCAGCACGATCCAGACAAAATAAAACTAATAAAAATAAATTAATGCAGATCATTTGTGTGGCCAGTCCTACTGGCCATCCGGGTGTTAGAGGGATTTTACCTTGTCCAGTACTGCTGGCCATCCGAGCTGAGAGGAACGTAGCTTACAAAAACAATTCAGACTTGATAAAGAAATGGCTGTGGCCAGCACTACTGGCTATCCGAGCACATAGGACTTTTATTAAAAATCCTACCAGAGTGCAAAGGGTTAAAAAACTTGTAAATATATTTTTACAATAAGGTAAACATAATGAAAGTATCTTTAATGTTTTACAAAAAACATAAACTTCGGCTATACTGCCAACCCCAATGTTACAGATTGCAAAACATTATTTGTAATTTGTTCTAAAGGTTTTTGCCTTACATCGCGGTTTTTTTAGGCATTCGTGTGAATGTTCCACTAACAATATTCTTTTTCATAATGAAAAATTAAAGTTTTCATAGCTTCAGCACTCCATGTCAATTTGCCATCGTATTGTAAATATTTATAACAGGAAAGGAACAGAAATACTATATATGAAAACAGAAAAAACTTATATTATTTTGAGGTTAGGAGGTTACCTAAAAAATCCGTACTATAATATTTTAGTACTTTATTTTTTAAATATTTGTCAAAGTTTACACGACATGTCAAAGAATCGTCAAATTTCTTTCATGTAAAATCTTTGATCAAAGAAATTTGATGTTTATTTGATAGTGTAATATGTACCTTACGAATTTGACAGTTCAGTTACCGCTACATTCTACCAATGTATTCGTTGGTTGGAATCATTCTACAGTTGTTGGTAGAATCCACCACTCTGACGTCATCAACCTACCAATGGATCTAACCAGCAAGGGCGAATGCAATCATTGTCATTTTTCTTGAATGTATTTACATTCTTTAAAAGCCACGGTGGCCGTGATTGTTAAGGCGTCAATGCTTCATCAATCGTCATGGCAACCATCAATGGAAAAGGTCCGGGTTCAATTCCCCTTAACCCCGAATAATTTTCTAAATGGTTTCTTAACAGACATCGTTGGCTATGGTTCGGATTCCACGTAAAACTGTAGGTCCCGTCTTCATTAGTGTTAAGTGCAAAACAACAGGACGTTAAAAAAAAAAAAAAAACATCCTTTATTATAGCAACCAATTGAATAAAATTACAGATAAACCAGCTGTTTACTCTAATATTTCCATTAACACCTGATTTCAAACTTTGAAGCAATTATTTGTATTTCTAACATTTAGGTTTAGTTTTTATTAAGTGTGTGAGCCTTGTTGGTTCTTTTAACCTTTATTATAATTGCTGTTATAAAATATACAAAATAATTTGATTTGAACATTTAACATTATTTACCATCTTAGCTTTGAGGTTATTATTAATCCTACTGCAAACATAAATAATAATAAAGAAAACATAACATGATTATGTGTATAGAAGGTTCCAACGGGGTTGGCGTGCGGAGCACGCAGGGTTTTCCTCTAGTATGAAATAAATTACTTAACATTTATAACATTATAATTCCATTTAATTGAAATAACATAACAACGTTTTTACAAAATCTGAAAGTAATGTAAGTATAAAACATGTAAAAATACAGTAAAATAATATATTAATACAAATTTAGTCTAACATCTAATGAATTCATCCCAGCCTGTTTTTTCGAATCTCTGCTTGTTGCCGTTTTCGTGTTAGAAATACTACCCAGATGTATCCAATTAAGTTATTCACTAAGACCCTTAACTAAAACAAAAAATAAACAGATGAAAATTATATAACACATATTTTAAATACTAAAATTTAAAAGTATTTACAAATGCGGGATTACTTTAGCAATTCATATAAACTTCTTTTTCTTTTTATAATATATAAAATATGTGCATACTACGTTAATAACGAGCGATTATGTTATCTGTTTAATAAGTCATATTGACTGAAATAGGTCCTAGCCAATGCAAATAAAATTGTAAAAGAATCTGGAACTACGCCAATTTTACTATATGAGTCTTGCCTTTTCCCTTGCTTAATTAAAAATTCTTGCTTAATTTTCTGAATTGATCTAACCTTCTCCTTTGTTTAGTTTCTAGAAAAACTATGTCTTTTATTATGTAGGAGCAAGGATTAGTAATATCGGTTTTCATAAATTCCTCAAAATTGTTTTAGTAAAATAACATAAATCTGGATTAGGGAGTAAATTGTTTGTCACACTTGATTGGGTGGATGAATTTTAATGACATTCACATAAAATGAATTTTGAAATGAAATAATATACAGTGAATACTCCATTTAAGTTGCCTCAATTTATCAAACTAGATCAGGACTAGCTTTGTAGCCCCGTTATCATGCTTTACTCTTCAGAAAAACTCAGCGTTTGCCATGGTGACAACGCTGACATGTGCCTTGATGGTTGACTGAGTACATGTCAACTCCTACCATTATTTCACTTCCGATTGAACAGAATCATTCAAATTTTTGAACACCTGTTTCTCACCTGTATTATTTAAATGTATTTTTTAACGTGAGAAACAAAAATAATGTTGTTTTTTAACAGTGTTGTTTTAATTATGTTGTTGTTCCCAAAAGTCCGTGAACGAAACAAAAATAACGCCAATACCAAACTGGGCAGGCTTATTTACTGTATAATGTGAGAAATGACCAATGAGAGTAATCCAGCCTTTTTATAATAGAAATTGGAATCGTGCATGACCTTGGCTGTTTAGCTTGATTTATGTGTTACTGTCTTCTCCTTAAATAAGAATTCGGGAAAGATACATGTTAAATGTGGTCTATTTATGTCATACTTAAAGGCTTTCCGACTCAACAGACTTTCTTAACAACGAACATCACCTTCCCCCTACTAGTTAAATCGAGCATTCATTGTACTCTACAACTTAAAAATAGCTGATTTAATTTTCTATATGACCTGCAACAACAAATAAGTGCTGCACTGTGAATAAAAATATACAGCTAATAATTTTAAAAATTGTGATATTCAAGCAATAAAGCAGATAAAAATCTGTCACTGTGATTGACTTTAATATACAGGACTAAAAGTATTTTTACTAAGAATCGACTTTTACACAAAGAAAGCTACTGAATAAAACTGTCAATAAGTGAGTTTGTTTGTTTAGAAAATGTATAACAAAATACAATCAACCAAATGTTGAAAATTTTTTTAATATGGTCCTACATATTTATATACAGATATTCTGTACATCACTCTTTGCAGAAATAGTCCAGTTAATCCGTAACCCAAAAAGGGGCATAGATGCAAAAGGTTGGATAGTTCTGATTTGTTGGTACCCTATGTTGTATGTATAGGGACACTATTTAAAATTCCAAGTTTTGGACAACAGCGGTGCTCCGCAGAGCCGAAAAACCAGATTTTTTTACCTTCTAGATTTATTAAATTTTAGCATGAAAGACTGGTTTGACAAAAAAATAATGTAGTCCTTTTTTGAAGTTTCAGTAAATTTGCCACTATGTAAAAAAAAATCAACTTCCTGAAGATAATACTTTTTGAGTTACAGCCATTCAAATTTCAAGATAGTTTTAGAAATTTTCAAAACAATGTATTTTTTTATAGTATTTGCATTTTTTTACTGTGAAACAAGGGTTTTTCAGCAAAACTGATAAGGACTAACTTTAAAGTAGAGAAATGTAACTTTAACATGTAACCAAAATGGAGTTTCTTCGATAAATAGCTTCTGAGATAGAGCAGTTTATATTTTGGGTGCTCTTGCAAGAAATAAATAAAAAAACAAATTTTAAATGAAAAATTAAAGTTGTTGGTGCAAGGGTACAAGTAAATTCAACCACATCAAATTACATGAAAGAATTTATATTTAGGAAGAAAAAATGTTACATAAATAATAAATACTCTTTGAGTTACTTAAAATTTTGAGCGAATTACGCAAAATTTGTTAGTTTACAGAGAGTATTTGCATTTTTTTGCTGTGAAACAATGATTTTTCAGCAAAATTTATAAGGACTAACTTTAACTATAAAGAAGATAAATGTAACTTTAATATGTGACCAAACTGGCGTTTCTATTTTTAATAGTTGAAAGGCTGCTAGTTTTACATTATAAGACTGGTGGATAGTCAAACAGATGTATTGACGGTGCCAGAATATAAATATGTATTATAGAAGATGGTAGAGGAGTCATCGTGGGTCATGGATTGCGTAACTGGTTTTTAAATAAAAAGGATTGGTGAAGTACGAAGAAGGGAATGTAGGCTCTGAACTCCCCTCCACAAAAACAGTTGTGGGGTGAGTCAGTTCAAGATATTATTATCTCTGATCAATTCCCAGTTGTGTGGTCTTCTTTGTGCTTTATATCACGCTTAACTTTTATAAGTACAGTTTTAAGGAGGGTGATGTGGTGTTGGTGAAAGAAAAGGAAATAGAAACTCTCCTGATGTCCAGCATTGCTAGGGAAATTAAACTTAATGATTTTCTAAACTGTATAAAACAAGTGTCGTTCACAGTGCTTGCCAAAAACGACACATAAATCCCAAATTGATAGCAGCATCTCTTTGTTGGGAAAGTTTGGGTACTGAGCCTGTGAAATTGACAAGAACTTCTACAGAAACGTTTGATTTTCAACATTATTGTTTCCTTTGAGGAGAAGAGATAACCAATGAATTCATTGTAGCCCAAAAAACAGAGAAGCAGTTGAAAAGGAATAATGTGATAACAGTGGAAATCAATTCATTGAAAGATATAATACTAAATGAAAATTAAACAGAGAATTGGGAAAGAAGAAATTGATTTAGTTGCACTTGGTGTGGAATGGGCAATGGAACATATATATTTGTTCCTTGAGGAAAACTCTGAAGAATGTCAGTTTTTATTAGAAGAGCTGATAAATAAAATTCCTGAAGATTATCGCCCTGACACTCGGACCATTTAAACTCATCTATTTAACAAATACCAGGAAGATATAGTCATAGCTGAAACAGCCATCAAAAGTACTATCGTATGTTTCAAAAATGTTGGGCACAAAATACTAACTTCTGCTTGGTATGAGAAGAAGGAATTGGACTCTGAAAAAAATGCGAGTAATTGAAGCTGCAGCTGAACTAAGGTTAGGAGATATTCGAGCAAAACCATATGAAACAAATGAATATACACATTCAGATAATTTCTTGGAATATATTATTCTGTAATTCCCAAATCAGTGCTGAGATTTAAAAAAAATTCTCATCCTCAAAGGTAAGCGTAGCAGTCTGGATAAGTGGAAAAAGAAATGTGCCGCAATGTCACATGCCCTAATAGCTGCAGTTCGACTTCGTTCGTTTTTATCCTCACTTTTACTTTGGAGTTGGTGTGTATTTGTACCAAAAATTTGGATCAAAGCACCTCATTGACCTACCTTTAACTCTAGGTTTCTCATCCAGTTACCAAATGACACCTTGGTTCGTGTGGATGTCGGAAAGCAGGATTGAAATTTTCAGATCAGGAAATCTTAGAGCTAACTTTGGTCACAGATTACAGTTACATTTCTCTACTTTATGGTGTATGTTAGTCTTTATAAATTTTGCTGAAAACCATTGTTTCACAGTAAGAAAGCGCAAGTACTCTTTGAAAACTAACAAATTTTGCGTAATTCGCTTGAAATTTTAATGGCTCTAACTCAAAAAGTATTATGTAACATTTTTTTACTTTTCTAATTATAGACTCTTTCCTGTAAAATACATGATATTTGATGTGATTGAATGTACTTGTACCTTTGCACCAACAACTTTAGTTTTTCAATTACAATTTGTTTTATTTTTTACATTTCATATTATTTATTTCTTGGAAGTGTACCCAAAATTCAAATAGCTCTATCTCAGAAGCTATTCATGGTAGAAACCCCATTTCGGTCACACATTAAAGTTACATTTCTCTACTTTAATGTTAGTCACTATCAGTGTTGCTGAAAACCCTTGTTTCACAGTAAACAAATGCAAATACTATAGAATAAACTAACAATTTTTGAAAATTTCTAAAATTTTCTCAAAATTTGAATGGCTGTAACTCAAAAAGTGTTATTGTCAGGAAGATGATTGTTCTTTTACATTGTGGAAAATTTACTGTTCTTTAAAAAAAGACTGAATGATTTTTTATCAAACCAGACCTTAATGCTAAAAATTTGAAAAATCTAGAACAAGTAAAAAAATCTGGGGTTTTTCGGATCCAGTGGCGCATTGCCGAGGTCAAAAACTTGGAATTTTAAATAATACCCCTTATACATACAACTTACCAAAAAATCAGAACTACCCGACCTTTTGCATCTATGGATGTACAGATTGACTGAACTAAAAGGTAGGCGATGATAACCACCAAGGTTTTTCGCCTTTATAAATAAAAAAGAAAAAATGAACTAAAAGGGATGCCCATAACTTATAGTAATACAAAAAAATCTATTAAAAAAATTCCAAGTAATACACAATGTAAACCTCAAAGTAAGATTCTAACTCATGATAGTATTACAGTTTATAATGTAAATTAAGGTACCTTACCATTTGTGGCACAAAAGCAAAATTTAAGAACTGCAAAACTGTTAACCACTTGTAGTTTGCTTTCAAAACCGGAATATATATTTGCACCACTTGACTCATCGTTTGATCATGTGACTTTCCCTTGAACAAAAATTGCATTTCCAAAATAATTACACAATAAATCCATACATTTATTATATTTGAAACATAAAATTCCTCTCAAAATTTATAAATACAATTTAAGGTTAACTTACTTTTTAGAAAATATCTTCAGTACACCCAAATACTCAAGTTTATATTAATACATTTCTTTTTGATTAATAATTTGTAAAGTCACAATTACTAACAATGTTTTCTCAAACAGCTAGTAAGAAATGTTAAAATAAACGGTATCAGTTAACTGACACAAACTTTCTCCCAACTCACTGTAGTCAATTACAATTTTAGTCAAAATCGTTTTTCGGGATGACAAGTAAAATTATAATTAAGACTATAAAATAAAAACTATAAAATAATAAAACTATAAAAAAATAGAATAGTTTTTTTAATTATTTAATTTACTATTTTTTAGAAAAAAATATAATATTCTACCTACGTCAATCGGATAAAAAAATCATTGTCCCAGGCGGGACTCGATCGCCCGACCTTTGAATTACTGGCCGTGCTCGCTACCGTGGTGCTACCCCGTGCGGCGGCCGCCGCGATGCTAGATGACAACACAAACTTGTTTATTTTTAAACAGTTCCCCATAGTATAAAAACGCCGAAGTTTTGATAAAAGCGGGTGGTGTCATTTTGTTTGGCATCTTAAGCACTATAAATACTGAAAATTTGATAAAAATCGTTAGAGGCGTTTTTAAGAAATTTGCATTTTTGTCGTTTTTTATGGGTTTTTAGGGGTAAATTACCCTTAAAAATTAAAAATTCCAAAAAATGAAAAAAACGCCTGGAGATATTAGGGTTTAGTACCTACATACCAAATTTCATGAAAATCGGACCAATAGTGTCCTCTCTGGTCGTGTATACATACACACACACACAGACAGACTGACACCACTCTAAAAACTACTTTTTTGGATTCAGGGGGCACCAAAACGGATATTTCCACCAAAAACTCAAATTCGAAAATTCTGACGAAAACAATACTTTCTCCATATACTATATGGTATAGGGGGAGAAAGTAAATAAACGGAATCAGTTAACTGACACAAACTTTCTCCCAACTTACTGTAGTCAAAATAATATTGTTTTTAATCATTGTATTTACTACTTTTTAGAACAAAACAAAAAAATAATATTCTACCTACGTCAATCGTATAAAAAAGTTATTGTCCCAGGCGGGATTCGATCGCGCGACCTTTGAATTACTGGCCGTCCTCGCTACCGTTGTGCTACCCCGTGCGGCCGTCGTCGTGATGCTAGATTGACAACATAAACTTGTTTATTTTTTAACATTTCCCCATAATTATGAAACGCCGAAGTTTTGATAAAAGCGGGTGGTGTCATTTTGTTTGGCATCTTAAGCACTATAAATACTGAAAATTTGATCAAAATCGTTAGAGCCGTTTTTGAGAAATTTGCATTTTTGTCGTTTTTTATTGGTTTTTTGGGGTAAATTACCCTTAAAAATTAAAAATTCCAAAAAATGAAAAAAACGCCTGGAGATATTAGGGTTTAGTACCTACATACCAAATTTCATGAAAATCGGACCAATAGTGTCCCCTCTGGTCGTGTATACATACTGACACACTGACAGACAGACACCACGTTAAAAACACTTTTTTGGGTTCAGGGAGCACCAAAACAAAAAATTCCACTAAAAATATTTTTGGGTTCAGGGAGCACCAACACAGATAATTGCACTAAACAATTTTTTGGGGTTCTGGGAGCACCAAAACAGATAATTCAACTGAAAATTCAAATTCGAACATTTTTACGAAAACAATACTTTCTCCATATACTACGTATAGGGTGGAGAAAGTAAAATGTAAGCTGTTCTCTTTTGAAACTATGTTTCCTCTAGGTAACAAAATCTGCTAGTAACTTTTAAATTTGCCACTTCCTTTCACAGTTCTTTTTAAAGTTTTAGAACTTGGTTTTATGCAAGAAGTAACTTATCCATATTGAACCTTTTTATTTTCAATCTTTTACTCCATTTAATCTTTTTATGTCCATTTTTATTATATTAATCAATTATACATTTTTATTACAATATTTTTTATTGATTTAAATTATTTCCAACTAACTTTTATTTATGTATACATTTATGATGTATCATTTTAAGTTGTCTTTGTAATTTTTAAGAAAATAAATAGTTTACTTTATAATTATTTCAAGTTTACTTGTAATACATGACCTTTTCAAAATATAAATATATTTGTTTATTATCTATTATTAAAAAATCACATAATATATTACAAAGAACTAACTGTGAAAAGAAATGTTTAAGTATTATTAATGCAAGCTCAAAAACTGAACATATTCTACACTTATTCTCAAGAGTATCTCCCGACCGGCCAGACGTGAACGTCTTCGAGTACATCTAAGTCATATTGAGCCTTATTATTTTCTTTACGACCTCCACATGGAGGGAAACTTTTTTGTTATAGCTTCGGGTTGTTGCATAGGCGTAACCAGGGGGGATTTTGGGGGTTATAAGCCCCCCATTGTAAAAAATATTTTGCACTTTGTTTACATTAAAATAACGCTCTTAAGAGTAACTTGTTTTCAACACGAAGGAGAATATTAGAGCATACACATTGGTCGGAAAAATAAACGATCGGTTTATTTACCGCTGATGGTAGCTTTGTAGCTGCTAGCTGCCACTACAATCGGATTTCGCCGAAACAGTGGCGAACGTGACCAAATGCACGCCAACTTTCCTTATTTTAGTATTTTTTTTGTATAATACTATCCTTCAGCCGCGTGTAGAAACCGACTTTCTTAAATAATTGAAAAATGTTTCTTTTAGTTCCTCAAATCAGGAAACACAGTGTAGAATGCTCCAAAATCTTTTCTTCTTTTATTTATTGATTGGAAGAACCTAAATATGTATATTTTTTGCTTCCTTTTCAATCGGCGACGGAATAACAATAGAGCGTGAGTCGCTCTCTGTTCATGTCAATAAAACATTAAAAGAAAAAATAATATATTACATAACACACTTCGTGATTGATGAACTAGACACTTCAGTTTAATGAATCCCAATAAGAATTTTAGACGGCGCGGCGTCACATATTTTACGGCGTGAACACTTTAAATTTTATGACAATCCGCAGCCGACAAAAAACTGCCGTGTGTGTTCCAGGCCTATGAGGTTAGAGGTAGCGCAAGGAAAGATTTGGCGGGGGATGAATTATGGTTGCTATTCTAAATTATTCTAAAATGGGCCTGAATCACAATTATTAGAAGTCGAAAAGTATACATACCTATATAACTTTAAAGTACTTTTGGAAAGCCTAAAACGTGTTATTTTGCATCTTATTTTTTTTAAATTGTCCATGCACAATGTTGTTATAACCCCCTCCATACGCTCGTCCTGGTTATGCCTATGGGTTGTTGTTCAACGTATCTTAGCGCTGCATCCAAATCAACGATTAAATAAATGACAATACAATACAGTATTGGGACTGATTTATTTTTAGACACACCCGGATTGTTGTCGAGTGACCTTGTAAGAGAGGGTTGCGGAATACGGCAGTGATGAGAAAAGTTTGTTTCTATGGTATTTTTGTACATTGAAGGTGCTATTTGTGGCTCTAATTACACGGAACCTCGGTAGGTACTCAAATTACCAGGACTCTACTGTATTACTCAAAGTCTTGTAACAACGACCTTGGTGTGGTCTGTTGTTATTCCATTGGGCATGTTATACATATGCAATCAGCAGTTTTTACTATTAAAGGTAAAATAGTAGATGGCAAGACACATCCAGAAGATACTAAAACTCTTTTGTCCATATTATTTAAAGGACTAGTGCCATCAATATATTATGGGTTACATGGCAAAGCATGGGTTTGGCACATTCAGTGGAATTGGGTTTTAGTCTAATCTAATAAATAATACCTCATGACAACCATAATACAAAGGATAAGACCTGATAGAAGTGTAAATACTAACTAGGTTTTCTATAGAGTTGAAGGTCCCAAGGGCTTTATATTTCCATAATACTGTATGTATTTATTCTTAATTACTATTGTTTATTAAATTACTTTTCAGCAACTTGGTCCCTCTTCAGTATTTAAAGAGAAAACAAATAGTGAGAGGAAACATCTCATATATTAATTTTTGTGCATTAATACAGGTAAAAAAATAATGTCATACAACCCAATAATCTTATAACATAATAAAAATGTGCTTTTAGATAATTAAACATGAAACAAGTTATAAACTCACTAAACACAATCAAATTTCATCATCTATTAATACAATAGAAAATAATAACATTATAAAAATACCTACCTCAAATCGGGCGAGCATATACAAAGAAATGAATTGATAAAGCGGTGTAAATATTAGTCGTTCCATAAAGAGGTGTTTCAAAAGAGTATGACTGGCTTCATTAGGAGCTATTCGTTCCATTATTTCATAAAAAAAGTGTGGCAGTGGACCACCAAATATTAACCTGTTGGAAAAGTAAACACATATTTTGATGTTATGCAGTATGTATGTTATGTGTACTATGTTGAACATTATTCCTATATTTCAACTGACATCCAAGTTCAAATAGTAATAGACAAAATTGTGTTCTTACTACATACTTAAAATGTTTATTGTTGTATGTTAGACAATTTCTTAAAATAAAATGATATTTTTAACTTGGTTTTTTATCAATGAGTACTGTGGTAAATTTAAACAATTAGAAACACTGTAGCCCCAACCACAAGTTCGGTGAATAACACTACACAAATAAACTGAATAAAATGTATTGGTAGAGTTATTCTAGTTCCCTGATGTACATTTCGGTAACCAAGTTACCATCATTGGAGGGTTCTAAATCTAAACTGTTTAAGGATCATGTTTTTCTGCTTTGTGCACTCATGGATGAATTTTTGACCACAAAAAAAAAAGCCGTCAATGTACTTGAAGTAAAAATCAGCCAGTTTAAATTTATTAAAAAATATAAGTATAAATTCTTTCTTAACTACTACAAAGTTGATTTAAATTTAAATTCATAGTCATTAATCTATAAAGAATTAAATACATGAGAAAAGAAATTATAATTAGATGGTAGTGATTCCTAAAATAAGTAAACTACTATCCCTAATATCATATTTAATAAAGTGTAATTTACCCAAAGAGTCCAAAAGCGATTAAACTATCTGAGTTTAGTCTCTTAGCTCCAGAAACATACTGAGATGTTATGTTGCCAAGCAGAGCAATCGCACAACTGTAAACAAACATATACTAAATACAGTTTAAATAAAAGTAAAATCAAATTTTATCTATAAAATGTTGAAATAATATGTAAAAGTTCCTAGTGGATTTAAAAAATCATCTTGAAATATCTGGAAAAGAAAAACATCTGATGTAGGCCTAAAGCACGTTCTAAGTTCTTTCTAAATTTAACTCCGTGTTTTAAAAAAGCAACATATTTTATACTAAACCCTAATGCTGACTAATAAGGGACTTTATGCTGCCTACTGGCATGTATTTGTACCAACGCCAAATATTAAAAAAAAAGTTAAGATTGTTAAACGCCAAATATTTATTGAAAGTGCCCGTACTTTGTGCGAATTAGACTCTTATTTTTTTTGCTTACAACGGGTCGCTTATATAGAGGCATGTCTATGTAAAGAAAGCAATTTTACTTTGCTAATAATATTTTTAACAGGATTTTAAGGAAGGTTTTGAATTTCTACCAGGTTTCTAGTCTTTTTGCACATTACACTCTAATGTATTTATTGAATAAATATTATATATATAAACCTACAACTTATCAATTTGAATGTTTGTGCTTCTTAGTTAATAAACCAGTCTTACAATTTATTTAAATGAACTATAATATACAGTACAAATAAATAAGTAATAATGATTTTAGCAAATATAGACCACTCAGAATTTTATGTTTTAAGATGTGTTATCTACAGTTTGAAATAACAATTGACACAAGGCAGTCTGAAACATGGCAAATTTGATTACAAATACAAAAATTGTACATTATAAAAATGTACAAAATAATCACAATTTCTTTTTTTATCACAATTTTTTCCTTATACAGTCAAACTTAGATAATTCGAAGTTGAAGGGACCAGGGAAAAATTAGAATTATCAAAAAATTTGAATTACAATGTTCACACAAAAAGAAGAGGTACTACTGTACTGTAAACAAAATTAACTCCACAATCAAAGACTTAACACACCAATTTTATTTTACAAAATACTGTACATGTATAATATATTACATTTTTACAATCAAACATTTTTACCTTAACAATTCACTGTTTTAAAAAGTCACTTATTTTTACTTGCTTCTTTGAATGCAGTCTTTGAGTTACAGCATATAATTCCAACCTATCATTTGACAAAAAAAAAAAAAGAAAGAATCTTCTACATTAGACTGACCTTCAAAAAACAGTTCAAGTTCTTGTATATGTATCATAGCTTCTGCTGCACTAGGTAGTGGCTTTTCCTGTGTTTCCTTGTCCTCTTCATCCCCAGATACTCCATCCTCAGCTTGGTTGTTCTTAGTCACTTGATCAATCATATCCCGATCAGTTATCTCACCACACACAGAGATTGATGGATCAGAAGTTGCATCTTCCTAATTGTCAACAGCAGACTCAGGATCTTCCTTTACAAATCCCGCCTTATGAAAACATTTCATAATGGTGCTCTCGGTAACCTTGTACCATGCCTGCATACATATTTGTGACGCATGAAGAATGTTGAGATTTTTATTGCCAAAATCTCTGATAAGGATGTTTTCAACCAACAAACACCTGTAGAAATGTTTAAGGTTTTTAATAACCCCTTGGACCATTGGCTGAACAACAGATGTCATGTTGGGAGGGAAAAAATTACCTTCACAATTTCAATTTGGGGCATGCTGTTGTGAGCCAAACATTTAATTGTCAATAAAAAGGAGAATCTGTCATTTTTTCTTTCTAAATTTCTTGTCCAGATTCAAAACCCACTTTTCAAAAATTTCATTAGTCATCTAAGCATTTTTATTTGATTCATAAGACACAGGCTTAGAGTTTACATTTTTAAAACACCGTGGATTGGCCAATTTGCCTATCATTAATAATGGCAGCTTTTCGGATCCGTCCAGATTTGCTCCAACAAGTGACGTTGCTTGGTCTTTACTAAGTTTTCCGCCACTGCATGCTTCTCCTTTGAAAGCAAGGGTTTTATCTGGAGTGCACTTATAAAAAAAGTCCCGTCTCTTCCACATTAAAAATATTTTTTGGTTCCCTAGCTTGAATCATTTCTTTTAAATGCCTTTTCCAATCAAAAAGAAATATCTTTTCTATCTTTGAAACCATCCAGCCAGCCTTTGCTGGCTTTGAAAGCGTGATTACCTAATTAAGAGGCAAACTGTTCAGCCTTGGATCTCATAATAGGGCCACTAATTGGAATTTTCTTATCCCGTGCTATTTTAAACCACTTTCGAACACAACCGTCCACATTTGGGTTGTCAGCTCATCTCGATCTTTTTCAGTCATTTCCATTGTCACTTTCACTTCTGCCAAAATGTTGTCTTTATTCTTCAAATAAGTCGATAAGTGTTCGGTGGAATTCCAAATTCCTTGGTGATTTGCGATTTCTTTTTAAGCCCTTTAGGGAAGTGGTTCCCTGATCACAGCTACCTTTTGAGCCAACGTTAGTGACTAGTAAGAAATTTTAGCATTTGATAAACCATAATAAAACACACACAAACTACGTAGACAACACTTAAAAAGTACAACTGAAAGTTAACAATCACACTAAATCAACAGGAAATAAACAAATCCCTTCACAAAAAAATCATGCGACAGTTAGTTCTCGACTGAAATGGAGACAGAACTTGATGAGGGTAAACAGTAGACTACAGTAGGGTGTGGAAAGGGTAACAATAGAGGACAGGTAGTGACCTCAATCCCGGGAATCCCGCAAAGGGAAAGCTTTTCTAGCTTTCTTTATTCTTAGAAACACTGTTAAAATAATAATGCACTTTTTTACCTTATTGTTATATAAAAATAATTGTACCGAAATTCAAATTATCCAAAATAAAATTCAAATTATACACGATTTACATCAATTATATTCTTTACCATTGTTTTAATGCAGAATTCTAGGAGCCTGAAAAAATTTGAATTATCAAAAATTTCGAATTATAGAAGTTGAAATTATTCAGGTTTGACTGTACTTTGTTTTTAAACGCGATATCATCACAGCAAACAGGCACCACACATCACACATCAAGCATTTTAGCTGTATTACTAAAAAACATAATGCAAAAAATTGACAGAATAATATACGCTTAGTCCGGAGTATCAATAGTATCCTCTTCAGATTCAAACATATAAAAAAATCCTAAAAATAAAGGAAATATTATGTAAAAGAAAAGCACAACTGAAAACAATTCTTTAACTTCAAAAATGAAAAACACAACTAAAAAATAACAAACACATATAAATCTCTCAGAAGCAATATTTTATCTAAAACATGACCAAACAAAATTATGATTTGTTAGTAATACAAAAATATTCATACGAACAATTAGATTTTGGATGCACTTCGGTAGAATTTTGAATAACACTCATAACAAATAACAAAACATACACAAACACACTTTTATACAAACTTACATACATTTTCTTTAAAAACAAAATACAATGATTCTGCAAGATGGGAAATTAGGCAATGGAATATGCGTACATCATCAACTGCTAGTCACCCAACTCACTTTCTCGTGCAACTCATCTTTTATATTCTAAGCACCATGCTGGTAATATGGTGACATAATAATGTTTGGCTACCAGAAAAGATTTTGTTGTTAAAACCTATAATTGATCTTTCATTTGTACACATTATATACCATAACAGACCAGCAGGAATCATTCTAAAATAAAATGCCCTCCCCAAGTTTAACAGCCTTTTCAATCGTAATTTAGTTAACATTCTTATTAAAACTATCCAATAGTATTTTTTTACTATAGTTTTATCCAATAGTAAACAAATTTTTAAATATTTTGTTAATTTGTTTGCTCTACTCATGAGTATGCAACTAACATAATGTCATCTGTAATTAATTGCACATGACAAAATCTAGCATAACAGCTACTATTGGAATCATTTCTTGCAACTCTATTTTTGATTCTCTACATGACAAGGAAAAAAATATTCCAAATATTAGCCAAATATTTTTAAGCATTATAATATGGAAGCATATAGTTAATATTGTGCATAATTCATAATGGGCAAAGCGGAAATGAAAAACTTTGAGAGTGATAGCAAAATAAAAATAAGCTCACCTGCTAAATGATTTTGTCCTTATTGGGTTATTAAATAAACCATTGTAGTATATTTCCACTAACTTGTAAACTATTGTGGAAGGTTTTGATAAACTCATTGCAGATTATCTAGAACATAGATTATGTTAATATAGGCTTAATTTCTTTTTGTTTGAAACTTTGCATTCCTTGTATATTTTTAAACACCAGTAGCTAGAATAACATACTAAAATTAAATCAATTTAATTTTACTGCAATACTAACTACTTTTATCATAACCATGAAACAAACATTTTTGTACATATTCTGAAATTATAGGGGGAACCTGGAATCCTTGACCCATATTTCAATTTATTATTTTTAATTATTTTCTGTATGAATTAAAAATTTTTAAAAAAGCTTCAATAAAGTCTTTAACATGTTGTGCACCTTGTGTTATGCTTTGTGGTCACTTTTAAAATTTAGAACAAATACAAATCAATTTGTAAAATGTTGCAAAAGGGTCAAGTACTGTATCCCAGAACCTAGGTATACTTGACCCAACAGTAAAGGATACTTGAACCATTGTATAATAATAGGATAAAGGAGTGTGGAATACAAAAGTTTGTCAAAAACAATTTTACTTAACAAACTCAAAAACAAACAGTGTTAAAAATAAAACTTGTGACACAATAGTTTTATTAAGTCAAAATTTGCGCTTAAAGACGCAGTTCAATCTGGTCCGGGTCAATCACTGAAATTTAAAAACAGTGTTAAACATAAAACTAGTGACTATCATTTTGGTAAGTAAAAATTGGTGTACTGGCAAAAACAATTTTACTTAACCAAATCAAAAAAAAAAAAAAAACAGTTTTAAATATAAAAACTTGTGACACAATAATTTTATTAAGTCAAAATTTGTGTTTAAAGACGCAGTTTAATCTGATCCGGGTCAATCACTGAAATGTAGTATCTGGCCATTTGAAACGACTACCTTCAATTCTTCTTGCAAACTTTACACAGTCACTTCGAAATTAGAACTCTCTTGCACTAAACCAACAAAGTATTTAGAACTTCGTTTAGAACAGTATTTGACAACAATCCAGTCATTCACTTTCGGTAGGCTTGCATCAAATAGGCCTATTTCATCAATTTCCAAATCCAATTCATGCTTGCTCAATTCCAATTCAGATGCATAATCGTTCAAGTCTACACTTGTGTCACTGTCAGTTTCTGGCTTAGGCCTATTGTCTTTCTTCCTTTTAACATTTTTCTTTTCTCCAAATAAAGCCTTTTTTGCTCTTTCTTCCTTTTTTCTCTATACTTTATTTCAATTTGAATTTTATTCGGAGTGTCGGTTGCTATTATAGTTTTTCCTTTCTCTCTTCCCCTATTAGTATTTTTCCTTGGTCCAGCTTTAAGATAAGGCAAGATATTCTCGGAACTTGTCACAAAAAATCTGGTTGAAGGTTTTTGAACAAGCTGGTCCTTGATCAGGCAGGCCTAAATGTGAAGTGGAAGATTGCCAATGGACTCATTTAGACTTGCAGGTTGTGAGGTCCCTCCTGCATTAGAAATACTTTCTGGATTCGGTCGGTCTGTAATTGCTGAGCATAAAAAGTCTTCTTCTGTAAATTTGTTGTCGTTGAAGGCCAAATACCAGTAGCCGCAAAACCACTTAAAATGTTTGCTGGCGTAAAAAACTGTGGGAATGTTTTCCCAACTAGTCCTGCTATGTCGTAGATTGTTAGTGGTGTCCCTGGTTTTTCTATTATAAGTCTATTGGTTACGTGGGTATCGTAGCATCCTTTAAATGATGAATACACAGCTACATCTAAAGGCTGCAGCCTATAAGAACAGTGAGGCGGGAATGTCAACATCACAATCCCATTGAATCTAGCATAGTCTATTGCTAGAACGGATATATGGCTCTCGTGATTATCTGTTAGGAGGAGAACTTTATTTTCTTATGAGCATCTCGTAAATTTTACAAAGTATTTCAAATATAATAAAAAAGTGTCCTCTGTCATCCAACCTGAGATGTAGGCTGCACCATCTGAACCTGGAGGAGCACCAAATAGGAATGCAGGATTAATTTTTTGCCGCGAAAAGACAAAAAATGACGGAATACTATTTCCGAGAGAATTGATTGCATTTAAAACCATGACAGTTTGCCCTCTTTCCGCTGATGTTACAAAACCAACTTGCCTCAGCTCTTTTGGTGCAATAATTTTAGGACAACTTTGAACAGTGGTGACTCCTGTTTCATCGGCATTCCATATTGATTCAGGGCCAAATTTGTTCTTAGCCAAAACATTTCTAAGGTTCTGGTGAAATTCTGAGACGTTATGTCTGTTAAAGCTTGTTGAGCGGCATAGGCTTATGGCTTTTTCAAGGACAATTCACGATGTCTTTCCATGACGCCAAGTCTCCAAAAAGTAGCCAAGAAATATAATGGTTGGGTCAAGTATCCCTAATTGGGCAATCTTCATTTAAAACCTAAAACTTCACTTTAGTCTGAAATATATAGTTTCAATCCACATCATGTTGTAGGTTAGAAAATGCTTATAACACATAAGTTACGGAAAATAACTTACGGTACCTTTAACGGTTTGATTACAATACAAGTAGACTTAAGATCTTAACACATTTAGCTATATGTAGCAAAAGCAACAACTTAGATCACAATGATTGTTCCCTCCAAAAAGTCATTCAAGTAAGAGCTAATCAGTGATGCCATTGCCAACCCAAAAAATTTCCCAGAGCTGGAAAATTAACCTTGGGTCAAGTATTCTAATGGGTCAAGGATCCCAGTTTCCCCCATATTTCACACACTCTAAAAATCCAAATGAAACACTAGTTCACAAAGAAACTACGAGAGTAGAAAAATGTATGAAAAATCATCTTAATTAATGATAGTTAACATCCAGCCATAATATTTATATCTTCATCTGGAAATATTGTGTATTTACAATAGTAACGACATGTCGGACTATCCTTGCTTTCCATTGTTGTTATATAATGGCTGTTTCAACTATTTTTAATCAGTCAAAAATGTTTTCAAATATTTCTAGCTATTCGTACACTGAGAACTTTGTCAACATTGAAACATATATACATATATATAAACACTTATACGAATACTGTGACATATAAAGTTAAAATTACATAAAGCCACGCGGCAAAAGGCATTCGGCACATGCGTTCAGTAAGTAAACATCAAGTATTTATGTATTATAGAATTTTATGAAGTGAAAATTGTGTTTTTTTAAAAATATATATATGTATTTTATGAAGTGTTGTAGGAATAGCGGGTCCAGCAATCGTGTTTATTTACTTTCGCATGCATGGTCCGATGTCATTGAAAAGATATGTTTAATATTTCCTGAGTTAATTAAGTTGTGAACTGAGTTTAAGTATAAAGTATTTTATTTTCTGTTTATAATTAATTACATTTTATAATTTATATTTTCTGTTTTCATTAATTTAAGACGTTTAGAAATAGAATTGAACATTACATTTACGTATTAGAGCATTTTTATGCGTACAATGTTGGCACTTCTGCTGCAATATGGCAAGGGGTCGTAGTGTAAACTTTCACCACAAATTTAAAAAAAAGAAGAAAAAGGCACACTTATTATATTTCATAATTATTGAATTAATAACATACAGGTTGTAAAAATAACAACGTCTAAGGCTTCTTTCACAAGACCAGCAACATTTAGGCTACCACACCTTTCCTGCTTGCAGCAACATTACACATCACTCATTCAACTGACTGACCATCACAACCCC
>JAGFPH010001039.1:77392-99176 GCA_018207615.1 Philaenus spumarius | reverse complement strand
ATATGTTTGTGAGAAAGTATGTGCCAGTTCCTGGTACCGTTTATTAAGGTACCTACAGTAGAGTCCCATTCTTCCGAACCAATTGGGACCGAGCACTGTTCGGTTTAGTGGGAATTCGGAATAGGTGAATTTCATGAATAATATCAACGTGGATTTCTTAAGGCATACATTCTTGACTTCGCCTTACGCTATGTTGAACAACACTCTTCATCAACACCAAATGATGTTATGTTCATGCGGCGTTGGCGGGACATTGCATCCTCAAATCGATTCAGTGCTCTTTGTCAGAAAGAAAATTGCTGACTTTACTTCTTAGTGTAGGTTTATTACACCACCCGTTTTTTCCTTCTAAAAACATATTTTCCTTGGTTTCAGGTGTTTTTATCAAGCTTAGGCTCTATGTACATTCGGAATAGGCGAATTTTCAAAATAGCAGGGTTTGTAATAGCTCAACTCTACTGTATTGCAAATTAATTACAATTTATTTACAATATGTCGTTATCCTACTTCACCATAGAATCAAGTATATCAGCTTATATCAATTTATAAGCTGTAATAATTTTACGCTTATATACTTCCCCTTACAGTGTAACGGAAGGTTACAAAAATAAAAATTATGTTAAAAGTTATAATGTGTTAAAAAAAAATGAGGTTCGGTAAATAATTCAAAAGTACAAAAAAATGTTTTAAATCAAAAATAAAAACGCTATATGTGGATTATCTAATAATTATTAATATCTCTCCTCCATCTCCTTCACTTATTCACCTTAAAAATCAAAAGTCGTCGCTCATGTAATACCCTAAATCATTTATATACCTCCTAGGCCTATTGCCTAACTTCAATAATAAAATCACCACCCACTTAAACTCTCCATAACATCTCTCACCTGACTTCAACGTAGAACACTATCATATGTTTCACATTATTTTAACTCACCTTACTATAATTCACCTTACTTTAATTCACCTTAAAATCACTTAACTCCCACAATACTACTAAGAAATAATGATCATAATATTTGCGATAATCCACATATAACCTCACTTATGCTCTGTTTGCATATAACTACTCATAATTACCAATTACTGTAAAAATATTTATTAATTAATTTAATTTTCTTAGGGGTGGGAACCTGGCTGTTAGAGTACAAACTAGTTGGATGTTCGTGGCTGTATAAAGAAGTTCAAAACATTGTGGCAACAACCTTCGTTTACTCAAACATATTTAGAAATGAATATTTACAGCAATAAAAAGATATCAACATAATGTTACAAATATACAAACAAATCAAAGAACTATTTACAATTATACAAAGTTTCGTCATCCATATCTTAAGCTATGACGCAATAGAAATCAAAAGAAGTTACTTTTTAGTAAAATGAAAATTTTCATATCTGCAGACTAAAAAATATGTCCTATGGCCATTATTACTTACAGTTTCACTCGTTGCACTGTCTTTTTACCTAGGATTTCACTGATTCTATTCGTCAAAGTCACTTCACTTGCATTTTACCAACGCGTTAATCCAACCACATGGCAACTTTTTAACAAGTCCATTTTTTAGAAGAAATATACGGAAGATTTCACTTCTTACACTTTCACAAACTCCTAAACGTCTCTACTTGACATTAATACAACTTTCGTCGTGATCTTTTTAGAATTACTACATTTTTCTTACAAATTCTTCACCACCTGCAATTAGCTTGCACAAAGCCGGCTACGCCATCTTGACTTCTCTCATTCTCTTCTCTTCTCCTCTCCTCTCTTGCGTTGTTAAACGTACTACTCTCAGAACTGTACATGCAAAATAACACGTACGCCACTCTGTGCTAGGCCTTCCGTATCTCAATGTATACACTGATGTTGTGTCTTGTTATACATGTATTTATTTCTTCTTTACAAGTTGCCTTCGGACTGTCTCTGCCTAATCAAAATGTTTATTATTATATTACCGCTTGTCTTCATTAACAATTCACTTCAACCTTAATTATTTAAATGATCTTTTACACAGTTCTTACACGTTACATGTTCATACATTAATATATCTTTCAAGTCTGCTTTTATTTTACCCACTTTTATAGTCTGCTTTTTATTTTTTATTTATTTATTAAAAATGATTCTACTGTAATTATTTTGCGTCATTTAGAAATTTATATACATTTAAGAATTATAAATGTTTACTATTATATATGTATTGTGTCATTTTATTTATTTAGACCAAACCTCTGTGCTTTTAGACACTATAGGAAACAGCTGACTTATTTCTTATTTTATATTTTCTCCGTGACATGGCTGTTAGTGTTACAACAGAGTTAAATTTACTAAATAAACAAGATAACTTAGATCGACAAGTATCTGGAAATAGCTTAGTGGTAAAAGAATTTAATTGTAAACCCTGTAACACTTATAGTCCATGTAACAGGGATATGCAATTTTTAACTAGTAAATTCCCATAATGACTAAAACTTAGAAGGATGGTCTGGTAGATAATAAGACGCAATATACAATAATAAATATTTATAATTCACATATACATGTATAAATTCATTTAAGACGCAAAATAGTTAAAACATAATGATTCAGATAAACCTAAAGTAAAAAATAAGCAGACTATATAAATAAAGAATAAAAAGCAGACTTAAAAACATTAATGAATAAAAAATATATAATGTGTATAAAGTGTATAAGAGTTCATAAAACAAAAACGGTGATGCGGTTAAAGAGAACAGTAAAAAAGGGTAAAAGAAATGGTCACATAACAAACAATTTCAATCATTAAATAATTAGGAATAATAAAGTTGAAGAGAAACACATATATAAAAAACTTATAATACATAATACATGAATGTTTACATCAGGGCACACAGTAAATCTGAACTGGATCTGATCGATCGTAAAAACTTGCGTTGATCATAAAGGCCATGAACGGCTCGCTCGATAGACAAGATGGCGTTAAGTTGACTTGAACTGGTGTATGGTGTGAAGGTAACGTTTACGAAAATATGGTTTTTTGGTGCAGGAGAGTGATAGTTGATGTATCAAAGTAAACTTGGAGTGGTCTAGTGGTGGTGTGCGCTTCGGCGTTGAAGTTTAGTAAATGATCGACGAATAAGCGAGACTTGTCCATTTTCAAACATGTGACTGGGTTACTAGGCCTACGGCACTCTTCACAACACCATGTGCAACACAGTTATCCAGTAATATCACAAAATTCCTAGGTATTCATCGGACTGTTTAAACTTTTTTATAGATTTTTTTGGCCATAAAATCACATAAATTTAGTCTGCATTCAAAATTTAACTTTTTCATACATAATTTCACCTTAATTTTAAACTGCGTCTTAGCCTATCACATGGTTATAAATTGTATCTTATGTTAAGTCTTGAAAATTTGTCTTACTTAATTCACATGATAATGATAAATTTGTTTGTATATAATTATTTTCTTAAAATGAGTGAGTAAAAAACATAGTTGTTTCGCCACAATGTCTTGAATTCTTTTGATTAGCCATGACCTCCTGTCTAGCGAGTAATTTTGCAGTCAAGGATACACAACCTGAGAAATTAAATTAATAATAAAGAATTTTTATAAATAACGATATATGCATAGTAAGTCAAGAAGGCATAGAAATACGTTTTATGTGGAATATTAAATTTTTTTTAAGAGTTAAAGTGAAGAAGATTTATAAGGTTAAATAAAGGAAGTTTTTTAAGGTGAAAGGTGGATTTATAAGTTGGAGTTAAGGTGAGTTACATGGTGAATAATTTTTATAGTGGAGGTTAAAGAGAAAGAAGTATATTTTTTGTAATTAAAGTTGAATAATAAGCGACGAGTATTAAAGGTAAATAAGAGTGATGAAGTGTAGGTGAGTAATAATCCACATATAACGTTTTTTATTAGTTTGAACATTTTTTTTTCAAGTTTTCGACGATTCACATTTTTTTTTAACACTTTAATCGATCAAATTTCATTTTTATAACGCCTCACGTTATAACCCAAAGATCATGGGTTCAAATCCCTGTCTTGGTCTGTGTTTTTTCACTTGTCATTTAATTTAATAGTTATATTCTTTCAATTTATAATTTTCTAGTGTATAATTAAATGAATTGAATTGCTGTTTTTGAGTCTCTTATTATTTTGTAATGCTTAACAGTTATTTTAGAATTTGTGTATGGGCAATGAGTGGTTGTAAAGTTTTGGAATGGATTCTAAATTGATTTCTATGTCAAAGTGTATCTTGGTTCAGTCTAACCAGAAGTATATATTTATTATATGTATTTGTTTCAGCGAGTATCTTCGTTCTTTTGCAATTAAACCAAAGCCTATTTCTATGTCGTTAAAGCGAAAGATTACACCAGTGGCAAAACAATTAAAAGTGGAAGAAAACTTTGACGAGGTAAATAATTTACAAAGTAAAATTATAATAATAATAATAATTATTATTGCTAAAACGTTTAAAGCTAAGATTCTTTCAGAAAATTTAGATAATTATTATTTTTGTTGTAAAATCAATAGATATGATGATAATATCTTTGACAAACTCGCATTGTAAGTGTTCTGGGTTTTAAATTGTTCTGGAAGTTCCATACATTTGAAATTACACAGAAAATAATTTCTGTTTTCAGTTTTGCCCTTGGAAATACTAAAAGCACATACAAGGCAAATTATAGGGGTTGTAATAGAATACGTATTCAAGATTTAAAAAATATTTGTGGTTTTCAACAGTCAGATATATATTTGTATGTATAGAAATTGTGGTTTGACAATTTTTGTTCAATATAGACTAAATGACACTAAGACTAAAAAACAATGTCGTAAAGGGGACAGCTGTGTATAAGCGTGTTCTACACAAAATGTATAGCAAAAATTTTTTGTCAAAATTAAATATATATTCTTTAACTTGTTAATTCATTGCTTTTTTTAATTTGTTATATAACTCAATGGGCTTAAAAAGATTTTATTGAACCTGAAATAAATTTATTTTTATTTCCAAAAAGGGCCCCTAAAATTTTGAAATTGTATTTTCTTACTTTAGGGCTGTGGTTGTTCAATCAATACTACACTATGCCAAATTGACTATGTTAAACGGTCCCTGAAACACCATAATGATGACGTTAGTGTTCTGTTTTTTTTTTGTGACAGAACGTTGAAAAATAAGAAATGTATTAAGTCTGTTTGGGTTTCTGTCAATATCTAACCATAAGATGACAAAATAATATAAATTTTGATGTTAATTCAAATGTAAGATTTTGTTGCTACAAGACTCTACAAGAAAAAAAAACCATCTGCTAGCAAATTAAAGAATAGATTTTTATTGAGGTAATAAATGTAAAATCAAAGCATAGTTAAATCACTTTTCCTTGAGCTCAGACTGGAATTCCGCTGTTTAAGACTTCCAGAACCTTTGAAGCAGGTATCTGATCTTAAAAGTTTTAAATCAGGTTTGATAATGTTTTTACTCTGGGGTGGGGGTGTACTCGGAGGCTGAGTTTATGTCATTGCCTTTATTATGAGTTTTGTTTTGTCATGTGTGTTATTTTGTATTATTGTAATAGTTATGAGTTTGATTGTTGATAATGATAGTTTGTTCTATAATCATTATAATCATTGTATCATAATGATAGTTTGGACACTTAAATGTGTTTACTGATTATTTATTAATGTTTTATGAATTTACATATTACTGGTATATGGTGTCATATAGTTGAATCTATTTTTCCATTACATTGCCTATGCATATTTTGCAAAATGTTCAGACAGCAATAAAATATTTATTATCTTTGATATCTCAGTGGCTGAAAAATTTATATTTATTAGATATTAAACTGTATATAACTGTGTTTGTTTATGTGGGTACTTTATTATTGTAATTGTATTTCATATACGTAAATTGTGATTTAGTACATACTCATAAATTTATTTTATTATCAATTTATTATGTATAAATATAACCTGCCTTATACAAATTTTGAATTTGTTGTGTAACACTATTTAACAAGATACAAATTTTCAGATGCATGTTGAACATCCTGACTCACCACCTGTTGTTGTTAAAGAAGAACCAATAGATATAGTAGAAACTCAAGAAGTATCACAGCTGGTAGAAGAGTTTGACTCCAATGATGGATTCCCAGACAGTACAGCTTTTAATGATGTAAGTAAACATAATTTTAAGGGTGATTAAAACTCGCTTGTTAAGGCTTCAGTGCCGTCTGATGCTTCAAAAGTGTTCATTTCTAAACAACATATTTTCACTTAAGTAAAACTGATAATAAAACACATAGCATATACAATGCACATTTCATTTTTTATGATGACTTTTTTCGCTTTCTACTTCTTTCGACAGTGTCATTTCTTTGTCATGAATTTATGTTAGCTATAAAATAAATACCAAGAAAAATTATAGCTTCAAACAAGTTTAAGTGACCAAACTCCAACGCTTAACACCTTCAAAAATCATCTGGCCGAAGACAATTTGTAATAATTGTTGATTTCAGTTAGAATCACTTCTTTGTTTTGGAAGAAGCAAAAATGTAAAACAATAAAATATGTTGCTTACATCTAAAATTCACAGGGGTTTCCATAACTTCAATGGAAATAAATGATACATAATTTAATACCTATGAATGAACATAATCAATAAACTGAACTAATCATTTAACCAATATCAACAACATGAATAAGTTATAGATTAGTGTTGCGACCTGTGACCAAACACTCATGTCATACACTCAATGTGTTCAACTAATCGCCTAAATATAACAACAATATGATTTTGGTGTTGTGATAGATGAATAAGAATACATCAACATGTCATATTGTTAATATGACATTCGTTAACGCAATAGTAAATTAGTGTTGGGACCAGTGAATAAAGGTAACTGATCCTAAACTTAGTACTACTGTACAGTGAAAGAAAAATATATATTATTTAATATAATCCCTATTTTACTAAAAATTTGATCAGTTATTGATTTCGTAAAACATAAAGTACTTTTATAAATAGTGTGGGGGGGATTATTTTAAATTATTTTTTTTAAATAGTTTTTAATTTTCTTATGTAAAGCCCTTGTGTATTTATTGAGTATCAACGTTTAGCACCTACAAAGGTATAGTCAAACAGGTTTTAGTTGTTATTTAAAAAAAATATTTGATTAGAATATTCATGCCATATTTCTTTTTGATACTTTATCTGTTCTGGAAAAAATTAACTGTGACAAAAAGACAAACGAATAATCATTTCCGTCTTTTCTTTTAAAGTAAAAAATCCTGAAAATTTTTTGGAAAAAATATTGTTAGCATTTATTTGAAGCTTAATTTTGATCAAAATATTTAAAACAATTTTATTAATAAATCAAAGCTATTTTCAAATACATATGTCGTTAGTTAATTTAATGAAGTGAATAGCCTACAGAGAGTTCATCATATTTTCTTTTTTATGATTTTCCCTTGTTACAAATGCTGTGTGTTAAGAGTAATACATTATGAATTTTGTTTTGTTATCATTCATTCATAACTTTGTGTTTAATATAAAAGATTTATGAGTTTTAACTCTCAACAGATGGATATGCAGATAGAAGAAATTGAGTCGCAACAGGTTCAAGCAAAAACTGATATCAAAGTTGAACCGGATGTTAAAGATGAAAATACAAGTTTGTAAGTTATTGTATATAAGAACTAGAGGCTATTGTAGTATTCATAATTGACTCTATAAAAACAAAAGCCTTCAACGTGTGAATGATTGGTTTATTCATGCTTAACTAAAAAATCTCTCTTTCTTAGGAAATTGAAATCATTAATTAGTCTCTACCAATCATTAATTAGTCCTTGACGTAAGTGCAAAGTATGCAGGTATGATGATAGCTATTTTTCACTAGGTTTCACAACAACAACTATTAATTGGGAGGAGTGTAATTTGCCAAGTTGTCTTAGCCTCACAACTTGACGGTGCAACGTCAGGAATGTATACTGTCCTATGAGGCCAAATTAAAAGGTTGCCTCTGAAGTGAGATGGACACACTGTATTATTCAAAGATATGTGCCCAGGGTTGGATGACATTTTAAGTGTGGTTGTGAAATCAGTAAACTTTATAAAAGTACAGACTTTGAAGTCTAGAATTTTTAAGCTTCTACGTGAAGAAATGGGATATGAACATACAACTATACTTTTCCACTCTGAGGCTCCCTGGCTATCAACATTTTAATGCAGACTTATTCTGTGACTCAATATTTTTGTTAAAACTTGTCTATAAGGCAGACATGTTTGAGAAAAGAATATTTTGAATAAATCACTACAAAGGACCGATGCAAACATTTTGCAATGGAGTGAAAAGTTTTGCAAAAATCAAAAATATTAAAAAATAAATTTTAAAAATATACAAAAAATACCGTTAACATTAATAATAAAAAATATATGGCAGACTACTTATTTTTAATAATACTTGCACAAGCTTTTGTGGTGCGTAGTGTCCAAAGGTCTGACTAATCATCGCACTATGTAATACGTTTAAACATCCATTTGGTTCGTTATTCCACTGTCAATGTTTACTAGGAATGTCCTTTGTCCGATGCACTAGATAATCTACCAATAGCCATTATTGAATAATTGTAAAATGTTCACTAAGTTCACCACGTGGACGCTAATTTTATATCTCCTTCAATCATCTCACATTAACACAGAAATTACTTCAAAATTATATTCACTTATGTCGATAAGTTTAATTAACTGTATTGACTTAATCAACTTTATAAAAAAGATCACCTTTTCAGGTAAAAAACAATTGCACCGCACCTTTGGCCAACACACTATACACAATCAGCGTCTTACTCAATCAGGCGTCCATCTATAAGTCTGATCAAAAACCCGTCCCTCACGGTTATTGGTTACAGTCCCAGCATTCAATGCAAACCAGTTGCATCACTTCCTGTACATCATCTTTCAATGTGGCTGTTGTTCCTTTCCTCATTCCTTTAACAATATCGTCTGCTTGTAAATGTAAACAAATAAATAATTACAGTAGAGTCCCGGTTATTCGCCATTCGGTTATCCGCCATTCCGTGTTATCCGCCACACCAGCGGCACTTATTTAATTTAATTGTAGGCGTCAGTGATTGTAGCGGTACGTGTCTGCGATAACTTTCAGGCGTCAGTGAGCGTACGTGACTGCGATAGCTTGCGGGTGTTAGTGTACCTACCACTGGCCCGACCTGCTTACTGTCAGCTCGTACGAACTCGTTTTGTAAACAACTGTGTCTCTCTAAGTGTTTAGTGCGTGCAGTGAGGTTATTCGTTAACATTAAGTTTTTGAGTATGATATGGTGAAAGTACCGTACAGTAGTTTATGTTGTGTTATTTAATCTTGATCTGAATTTTCTGTTTGTACAGATAATTCTGCATTAAATTTATTCGAACTGTAATTAGTTTCGGGACTTTTTATGTACAGTATTATATTGTGCCTTTACTGTATTTATCCTAACAATCTTGTCATTCAATTTCGTAATTTCATTGAAAATAACTGTATTCCATTATTTTTCTTTTCTATTATATAGTATTACTGCAAAATATCGTATTTACTCATTAAATTTACAATAAAAAGTATTAATGGTGTAAAACGTCTATTATTTGTTCAACCCTCCCTATTATCCGCCATTTTAGCTTATCCGCCCTTCCACCGGCCCGTTTATGGCGGATAACCGGGACTCTACTGTATTTGAATCTTAAAACTATTTTTTGTCTTTACCTTGCTAAATTTATCTATTACCAATTTTAACTTCCCTACATTTAATCAATACGTTTTTTAATATTGTTTTAACTCTAGGCAAACAATGTTCAAATCATTTAGGCTATTTTTCAATATACGTCTCCATGAAAAATTGCACGTAACTGTTACAAATTGAGTGTACAGTTACCTTTGGCTTCTACTACTTGCCAACAATCATTGACTTTTATTAATAGCTATTAGTTATCTGCATTATACAATTTTGAAAATAAATATTTGGTTAGATTTCGTTACTTCACATCTTATTTTACCTTTATCAAAATCCTTCTCAAATTTATTTTTCATGTTTTATTTACTTTTCAAATTTATGAAATCGAAAACGTTACAATTCTAACTGCCATTATTTTATTTTACTTTATCATATTCCTTCATCAACTCAGAATAAGTGATTTGTAACTGGTCAAAACTTCCTCTTTTAGTTCGTCTTGTCTTTTTTTACTACAGTCCATCTATATACTTTTAGTAAGTATTTTTGTGATTTTGTCCTGTTATATATAATTTTATCTTCTAGTTTAGAGGCTATTCATTAATTTTATTGACATGGGCTCTTAGCTGCTACTCGTCAAAAAAACAAGATATGTTTAATTGTTTTGGTTTCTCTTCGGCTTTCTTTTATTTTAAAACTAGTCGATCCTCGATATAACGGACTTTTGATGAAACGATCAGGTAAACGGCTAGCTTTGTAGTCAAGGTTTCGTCCTGCACTGAACAGTAAACTCCATAATATAGAAAAGCTGTAGCTTACTGTGCAGTCCATGTACTATCATCTCCAGTCTGATTAATCATTTTATAATTGTTACATATTGCAAAATAATCCATTCATTTTCAAATAATCGCATGATCGAATAAAAATAAATAATCAATGGTTTTTATTCTATAATTCCATCACTAGTATAAACACGCTTATTTCATCTTTTTTGTTTTACTTCCGAGTTTTGATTGAACTGGCTTAGTGTGTTAACGTGTTTTAGTTTTAATTGTTATTGTAATTTGTATAAAAGTTTATTCTCTGAAATAAGGTGGTAGTATTTATAAAATTTAATTGTAATGTTTTGTTTTTCTTACTATGTTGATTTGTCTCAACCCAAGAACAAGCCTATGTTTTTGATTTGGAAACTAGTTCTTTTATAGTTAAATGTTCATTATTATATTTATAATTTAAATGAAATAAAAAATTTGATTTGATTTGTGATGTCTTTCTTTTATTAAAGTTTTTATTGGCAAAAAGTTTTAAAAGAAATAATGAAATTGGTTTTAAAAGTATAATATAATTATGCAATTTATTTTGCAATACAAATTTTAGTTTTGGCTTATTTTGTGTTTAAATTTAAGTTAGAAAATATCAGTTTCCTGTAGTAAACTACAATTTGCAGTTTGTTTATATAATAGTATGGTTTTTGTTAAGATCTACCGAAGAACAGTTATTGAGTGGAGTACTATGGGAAACCACTCAAGGAGGCTCTGAAAACAATGACACTGTTGTAAACATCAACTGGGATACTTCTAAATTGCCTCTTATAACTACTGACTCTGGAGATCAGGTAACCTAAAATGTATTGTGTATAAGTCAGAATTATTAACAAGATTTATTGTAACTTTAAAATAAACCCTTGGAAGTATTTGATTGGGTAAACATTCAAGTTCTACAATATTGGTTCTTTATTGAACTCTTCGATTTATGTTCGGAAAATGTCGTTGAATTATTGCTCTTTACCGGTTATTATCCGATGGCATATTATGGTATATTTTACAGTCATCTTAAAATATGGTGTTGCTGTGTGGGAAAACGCTTAAAAAGAGATCAATGTCTTCAAAAGTCTAACTTTTCCATCAATTTAAATTTTGAGTGTTATCATGTATTCAAAGATTCATACACCATAGCCAGAGATACAATACAAAAACGCACAATTTTCATATTTGATTCTTTTCAATATCTTATTTGAATATTGGGAGTATAAACAAACGTTGTGTTCAAGATTTGACCAATAAAAAAAGGAGTCAAATAGGAAAAAAAAGTGTGTAGAAAAGGCACACTGGGTGAGATCCTGAGAATTTGCTGGATGTCCTAGCAAAAGGATGATTGCAGGTCAAGAATGTCTTGACAAACATTGGAGTTTTTGAGCAGTGTCCTAATGAAGAAGCCATGACTGATTTTTCCACAAATCAGGTCTTCTTATTTGATCTTGAATTTCACTACATTCGACACTTCAATGTAGTAATAATGTTGGTTGAAAGTTTAAGCTTTTGACTGTAGTTTTTAAAATCTATTCACCTTTTACTTTCTCACTATATTATAGTATAGAGAAAGTATAGTGATCGCAAAAAAATCGATGTTGAGATTTTTGTGGAAATATCCGTTTTGGGACCTCCTGAATCCAAAAAAGTGATTTTTACAAAATGTCTGTATGTATACAAAGCTAGAGCGAAAACTATTCGATCTATTTGAAACAAATTTGCACCAGACATGTCAAGTAGGCCCGTAAAGATGCACGAAAAACGGTTTTGAAAAATTTTGAAAAAAAAACCCCAAAAAAATTGTTATTATTTTTTTATAAAAAAACTGCTCTAAGGATTGTGATAAAATTTGGCTTATTTGTAGCCTTTCATGTAACCTACCATATGCAAAAAACCGCATCTTTCTAAAAATTCTCGTTTAGCTAATAATAATAATAATAACTGATTTTTGGGGGTTTTTTGGTCATAAAGGGTGTTGTTTTTCAAAACCTTTTTTCGTGCATCTATACCTAATTGACGTGTTTGGTACAAATTTGTTCGAAATCGATCGAATAGTTTTCTCTCTAGATACTAATAATAATATTTATTAGTTAATCTCCTACTTTAATAAATCACCTCTCCTACCCCACCTACAATTATAAAGTCACTGAATATGAATTATGAAGTGAATCTATTTAATAATTTAAATATGTTTGTGAGAAAGTATGTGCCAGTTCCTGTTACCGTTTATTTTTGATGTGATGAATTTAAACTCTTCTAATTGGCGCTTTGTTTCTAAATCTTAAATAAAAAATCACAAGATGAGATTTGTTTTGTTTGAGGTATATTTTCTGCAGTATTATTTACTAACACACTTTGTTCATGTTTAAACTCTTGTAAAAAATCTAATAAACTCTTTCTTTGTTAATCCCTTTGAACTCTGCAACACTTAGGATACTTACACTGTGATCTTTTTTTAAAGAATCATTAAATTTCAAAAGTATTCCAGATATCTGCATAATTTATAGGATTCCTAATTTTAAATATTGGTGATCGTTGAAATTCTTTTTAAATAGTTTGTTTACTTCATTTCTGATATAAATTATTCTTGTACAGGTTTTACAGTTCTTCTACTGGGATGCATATGAAGATGCAATAAAGCAACCAGGTACAGTGTATCTGTTTGGCAAAGTATGGGTTGAGTCAGCTTCTACGCACGTCAGCTGTTGTGTTGCCATGAAAAATATTGAACGAAGAATATTTTTGCTACCCCGAGAAGAAGTAAGTTTTCTTTGCACAGTGCGTTCAGTCTATTTGATTTTATTTTTGTAAATCTGATCCTTCCTATTCAACATAAATTATATCCTAACAAAGCATGGGAAGGGATAAGAGTGAACTATGTGACGATTTCAATATTCTTATAGCTTAACAAAGATGTAGTCTAATATAAAAGTCTATGATAATGCTTCTGCTTCTTTTAAACAATACAGTCATGGGATAAACACCTAAACATGGGATAAACACCTAAACATGGGATAAAAGTCCCGAAACGCTTCACAAATACAAAAAAGAGGTCACTTGACGGAAACAAGGTCAGAAACTTTATTTAAGTCAATTAGTGACCTGGATACTGAAAATGAATTCAATACAGTTGAGTTCAAAGTGTCTGTCAATTTTGTAATCAGTATGTAGCTTAATTTAGTTATGTCAAAATATGATATTCTGAATTTTTTAATGTAATTAATTTTTGTAGGCATAATTTACTCACCAAGCTATATTATTTAGGGCTATTTTTTAAATGAAGTTAGTAAAAATTATTGGTCTTAATAGTTTTGAAATATACAACAGAATAGAGAAATTCGGTAGAAGGTACTTACATATTTTTCAAAACAGCTTACTATTTTGCAACTGCTTTTACAACTATATCTATATTAAAAATAAATGATGGTCGACAAGGGTTATAATAATTTTACTTCTGTACTCATACAGGCATACAGGTAATACATTAAAATGGTATTGGTTTTTTTTAATTAAAAAACAAAAAGAACAATATTGTTTAGGTTGGAAATACTAAGATTAATGACAAATAAGTTATTAATTATTAATAACAATATATTAATTATTGTTTAATAATCTTTAGAGACACAAGATCTTATCTCAGGAGGTTGGTGCCGTCTTTTTCCCAAAGGATTTAAATAAAAACAAATTGAATAATCGGTAACACAATTAAAATATGTACAAATGTTAATGAAAACAAGATTATATGGAATCGTCTAAAAAGGTTAATTTAGTTGAAATGGATGTAGTATTATAAAGTGATCACTGAATTTACGATTAATTTCAACATTCAAAAGTTCTTGGTAAATCTATATATATATATATATATATATATATATATATATATATATGTCTTGTTATTCACAGTTTTGTTCAAACAAATAAAGTTATCCCTAAGGTAATTGATTTAGTGGTGGGATCTTAAAATAGACTAGTTAGGATTGGAAAGTTCTCACCCAATTGATTACTTGTTCGTACAGATTAGAGTTTGGTAATTGTTATAAAAGAAAAAAAACACTGAACTTTATTTATGAATATTGGTGATTAACGTCGATCAATTACTATCTTGAATATTTATTCAAATACCAATTCTTTTCATTAAATTTCACCAGCCAAAGTTCTATCAACTGCACTATTCTATAGCCAACTCAACAATATATTTTTTTGGGGCTTCACTACCATTCCAGGAAATTGATCTTAACGCCTTATGAATCTTCATATCTTCTGGGATTTGGGTTTTGTTAATGTAATGTTTGTTTGTGAGTCGTGAAGTGTGATTAATGGAATTGTGTGGATTTGTTTTGATGCATAATAATGTTTTACAATGAAGTTTAATACGACTTTAAACTGTTAAATTATAGAAAACTCTTAAATAACTCCTTATTTCAATTATTATTTAATTTCTAAAATGTATATTTCTTATTCTTTGCATCAGGTTACATCGGGTGGCAAGAAATGTGTGGACCAATCACAGCGTTCTTGGGAGGAGCTTAAGTAAAAAACATGTCTGTCTCAGACGGAATTTTGTCAGTCGGACTTCGGTTTTATATTTCTAAAAGCGTAGCGGTGTTTATTTTTGATTTAGACCAAAGACATTTAAGATGTAAAATTTTTGGTTCTTTTCATAGGCCTTGTTTAATTTTCTAATAAGAATGTATTTTTCTTATAATCGGATTTATTATGTCGTCTTCCGCTCGATTTGTAATTAAATCGGCCGAGTTTCTCATTGAGTTTAAATGTAAACCTTCATCGAATGACTTTGTTTTATGTTGATATATTCTAATTTTCCTGGATGGAGAATTTAGTTTTGAATATTTTTTATGTGGGAAATATAGGTCTAAAGGTTTGTTATGTAATTTTAATTTAATGAAATCGAGTTGAAGGTCGGGATTTGGTCGTAAGTTTTTATTGTAGAATATAGTGTTGCGTATAATTGTCGCTAGGTGTTGGGTGTGTCGTCTTTGATATGACGTATTAAATAAATTAATGACATTCCAATTTGACTTTCTATTTCTCTCGCTCTAATACGTATTTTTATCTTCGTTCTTATTTATTTTACAATTAAGGAAATATATTGAGTTGTTACAAGCTACATGTTGTATGACAAGGGTTTTGTACCACCAGCAGTCTAAAATAAACTATTATAATATGAAAACAACAGTAAATGTGTATATTGTGTAACAATAAAGTAAATAATATTTGAATCATTAAATAAATATTAGAATCAAGCAGTCTAATAATATAAAAAATAAATATATACATATATGTATATCTAAAAAAAAAAATCATTTGTTGCCAACGAAAGTAAACACTTTAACTATACATTAACTATGGTTAATTCTTGAATATGTAATCAATAGTCAAGGATTACTACCAAAATAAAAACAAACTATTACCTTTAGGTGTGTCAGTTGTGTATTATGTAAGTCATGGAGGGTATAAACAATCAATTATATTTTAACTAAAATGTCTATTATCAATAGTTATTGCATTTCTTCAATAACTATATTGGCTGTAAATATGTAAATTGTGTACGACTGCACCCTTCACTCATTCTTAACTTAGGCGATGATATATATGCAAGTCATGTACGTTAAACTGGTTGATTCTTTGAATACCAATTTGTGAATGTTGGATACTTTGAAAACTACATATAAAAACATCCTTAAATAAATTCCTTTCAACGATACCCCACACAACAGTATCATCAAATGTTATTTTTTAAAGTATTAAGTGTTGGACCCCAACATTATAGTAAACATTTATTTACTTTATACTTTTGGAATATGTGCGAGTTAGCATGCTTTATATCAGTGTCAAATTTCAGCTTGGTACCGTTTTGCGATTCTGAAAATTTTACTGTGGCAGAGAGACTAATAAGAGACGCTGTAAGGATCCAATTTTTTGTTTTAATTTGCGGAACCCTAAAAAAATACCTTGTAAAAAGAATAATTACTCTTCAGTGTTATTTATACAATCTTTTCAAATTGTAAATGTTATGCTTATCACAACTACATTTTAAATATTTGACTTTCAACATAAATATAACACATTCCTAAATTTGTATTATTTGTTGTATAGCGTGTGGATCTTAAAACGGGAAAATCTACAGGGAAAGCTGTTACCATGTTGGACGTGTACGAAGAATTCAACAAAAAATTTGCTGCCAAGTACAAGATTCATCAGTTCAAATCTCGTAAAACTACTAGATATTATTCTTTTGAATACACTGATGTTCCTTTTATGTCAGAGTATTTAGAAGTCAAATATGCAGTAAGTTAATTATTTTCTCTTTAACTCTTTCCTTTTAAATTAAGATTTACAATAGAGTACAATTTAGACTGTAACATTAGTCTTAAGGCCATTTATTTAAACTTCTAGTTTGGGGTTTTAACATACCACATCTTCATGCTTGGTTTTTTGACCTTCCAAATATAAACTGAACGTTTAAAACTGATGGAAAAATGAACTAAAATATAGTTGATTTAAAACAAAGCTTGTCCACCCATTTACAGTGCAACAACTATTCTTGAACAGTCAAAAGTTGAATGTATACACTCCAATTTTAAGAACTTCTTCTCACCATCATTGTACACAAAAGAAAGAATGATCGACTATGTTACACAGTATGTTGACAACAGCTGAAATGCAAAATAAGAAGTACAAAATAAGTTCAATAAACATTGTAAAATGTTGTCAGAAAAAAATTTGGAAAGAGGAATTGGAGGGAATCTAATGCTAAGGCTGAGGCCGCACTGCTGGACGGTTACCTAGCGGGTAGATGGTAGCGACCATCCAAGCGACCCGCCAGGCAAATATTTGCAGCGTGCTTTGAAATGTAGTCGGCCGCATTGCTTCTCCATCGGATGGATGGATGGTAGCGTGTCGCCTGGCGTGTAGCTAGGTAAACAGTTCAGTTAGTTAATTCCATCCACCCTCCAAGGACGTAACAAGCTGGTGTTTCGTTTTGTTTTGAGTTATTAACTGTGTGTTTTTTGTTATCAACTTTAATAATGGAAGCACTACTTATAGCAGAAATTTTGCAGAATGTCTTTTTACTTTACCGAGTAGAATGTCAAATGTTTTGATACTCATCCTTGCATACTTCTTATAAAACTGATCAGGATAACTTCTTTTTTTTTTATAATCACGCAAAAATTCACCATCACAGTCTCTATCAGTATAATACTCATGCAACCACATAGACCTCACACTAGACACGATTTCTTTCCGTACATAAGGACTACATTCACTTAAAAGTAATTTTCTGGAGAGTGACATTTTTACTCTGAAACTAGTAACAGACTGGTCGTCCGTGTTCCGTGAATGGAATAAAATATATCCCACAGTGCGGCCGATATATATCCAACCTCTACCCTCCTGCCGCTATCCACCACCATCCAACCTAGCAACTACCCACTTGCAGTGCGGCCCACGGTTAAGAGCTATAATATTAAGCAAATGTTATCTGTAATCCTTTGTGAAGAATGAGTCAAACTCTCTATCTTATGCTTACAGTCAAAAATGTATTATTAAATTTTGAGTTGTAATATTAGTCTGACGTAGCTGGTATTTTTATATACTGGAATCTGTTAACAAAAAGATTGCAGTAAAATACTCGTTAAATCTAGTAGAGGAGTTGTATTGGTAGGAATTGCCTTGTAATGCCTAGAAGGTTAGTGGAGCAGTAATTGTAGATTTGGTCCGTGAATCATTCAGAACGTATTTTTTGGTTGGTTCTCAAAAGGGCTGAGCTGCGCAGAGTTCTTACCATGGAATCTTCTACCTTTCCATGGCCGAGACCATATCGATTTTCTTGAGGAGAAGCGATATTTTAATAGCTCTTATCGGAAATTCAGCGCTTCGATTATTTTCAGTTTTTTTTGTGTGTCTGTGCGTAGGAATGGACAAATTTAAGAAATTTGGAGCTCCTTTTACACAGAATTTGATATTCCGCAACTTTTATTATTTAACATACATTTTTCATTTGGAGTAGCCGTTTTTGAGTTACAGGTTTTTGAACATGAGCACAACCCATTTTTTAGCTAAGTTGGTAAAAATTGCCAATCTTTGACGATTGACTGTGGCTAAATCACTGAACCGACTTTAACGTTTAAGGAGCTCATTATATGCAAAATGTTTTCTTCCTTTATTCATTACTCGGTGACTGTTTCCATAGGATGAGCCGTTTCTGAGTTATATGTAAAAAAACCCAAAATTTCATAGTTTTTTGGCTCCCAAAAGTTACACCATGCTCAGAAACGTCTGCAAACTCATATTACTCTTATTTGGGATGCCCAAAGTGAATTAAAATCCTTCCAGCTGTTAAGATTAGAGGGTAGGTTTAAGAAATAAATACAGATAAATATAATTAAAATAAAGTTTAGAATAGTTTAGAATTTACTAGCCCAAGACGAAGACACAGAAAGTGGAGCATCAGTGTGTAATAGTGCAAAATGTTATGAAATAGCTGACTCGAACAAGATACACTTACAAAGACACAATTGGATAATCTGACAAACTATAAAAGGGACCAACTAGACAAACTAGATCTAGGACCAGTATTTTTGTGTGCTGGGCGGAGACTCTGTGGGACAGAGCTAGTTTTTCTGTGAAGCGGAGAAAACGCTGCTGGTCGGAAAGCGATCATTTTGGGCTACGAGAATTCCAGTTGGAGAGCTTTGGTAAATAGGTAGGTGAACAAATTGTCAGATATCCATCATTAAAGTGTTTATGTTTCTTTTTATTTAAATTAAAGTAGAAGCTCGTTCGAGCCAGCATTACACGAACATAGCTATTTCTTTGGGTGTTTCGTCTTGGGGTAGCATTTCCAAATGATTAGTTAGAGTATTAAAGTTGATTAGTGTTAAAAGAATCAGTTATTCATTGTAGTTTTGTTTGTAGAGAATGTAAAAAGAATAGCCTACCACTGAACCACTTGATAGTAAAATATAGTAAATTGTAAAACGTACAGACTGGTTTATTTCTATGATAGTTCGCCTTGAACCTTAATGATTCGTAACTTTGAACCCTGGGCAGTTGGAGTTATATTTCGACCCCTATCACAGCTGTAACTTATTTTTCAGGAAGCCCGACTTTTTTTCGGTGTATTTGCTGAATAAGTATTTATAATAAAAAATAAAAATACCTCTTACTACCACAGTAATTGAAAAAAATAATTACTCTCAGAATACTGTTCAACCTCGGAAAATGATGGTAATATTATCACTTTGTAAATAAATAAAGTAAAGCTGCGGTTATCCGGCTAAGCGAAAACTCGAATAACACGGATTCAGTCAATAATCGAGAGGGAAACGTAATTGGTGAAATCAATAAAAACGTGATCAATGATGTGAAAAAAGGCATCTACTTCATTATCAAATGAAAAAATAATGTCCAAATGAAAATAAAATACTAACACAAAATGATAAAAAGACATACATCCATGTTCCAGTTAAAACTAAACAAACGATATGCAGTATGACATACGCGACGTTTTAAGAGCGAGGGTTTACTTGATACTGAATCAAACTACTGTATTCATAAAAACTAAAGGAGACGTGTGAGAGTGGGGTAGGCCTAAGCCGGGTAGGGTAGAAGTTAGACACAATAGAAGGTAGGACAGAAGCAGGAAGCAGGTGCAAACCAAGCCAAGATAAGGAATGATGGCATCACCATCGCCTAAACAATAATCATAGACGTCTGTCTACTCTTACTACGCTACTAAGTGTATCCGACTACCTGATTAATATTATTGTTTATTCAAGTAATTTGTTTCATTGTTTATTTAGTTCACTACTTATAAATAAATAAATTATGTTATTTATTTAGAAAATCTATTATTCTCTTGAATAAACAGTACTTGTACCGGTCAAAATACCTTAAAACTTAAAAAATCCTAATACTATTGATGATTAGCAAAGCATTAGAATTACTGTATTCTACAGTATTTAATAATGATTAAAAACTGTAAACCATTTTTGACGAAACATTATGTGACTAATATAAGTACTGTTCAGTAGATTTTCCGCAATATGCGGATTTCACTTTGTGTGGTTCCTTTAACGCATGCGTCTTCCGCAAACGAAACTTCCGAACATTTTTTTTTTTTTTACTACCTTGGTTAACCCAGAACTCGGTTAGTAGGGGCTCGGATAACTGCGGCTCTTCTATAACAAAGTTATTTTTTCAATTTATGGTAATGAGTGTTTTTTTTATTCCAAATTTTTAAGTGTACCTTGAGCTCCAAGAATTTAGTGAAATAATGCTAACCTAAACGCATTCAATTTTCTTTATTTCAGCCTAACCTTGCAATGCTGCCTAAGGATTTGAAAGGTGAAACATTTTCACGTGTATTTGGTACAGCCTCTTCATTTTTGGAACTGTTGTTTTTGCAGAGAAAAATAAAAGGACCTGCTTGGTTACACTTAGCAAACCCTCAGTGTGTTCAGGTTCCTGTCAGCTGGTGTAAAGTTGAGGTAGACATTTGATTTGTTATTGAGTCATACTAACACTCCCTATTATTTCAAAGAATTAAATACTTTATGAATTAAAATAATAATATTTCTAATTTTTGAAAGTTATGAACGATGGTGTCAAACTTTGCCTAATGTGATAATTTATGTTGGGTGGAAAACATAGAACTAACTGCAACATTCACAGCTAAAAGTAAAATGGGGTGTTACTAAATAAACAAACTAAATAAAAAAGTCCCAGAAGAAACTTAATTTAAGTTGTTGATTAAAAATCTTTAATCACAGGCTTCTTCCAATAGATGATGTTGATTTCTTGTTTAGTCATATAATATAGGATTCATTTTCTCATGTTTAAATAAAGTAGTGTTTGTTTTAGTTTTGCCCCAAGTTTCTTTTACATACATATTATATGTCTTAGTACCTGCAAAAAAAAAAAAAAAAATGTATTCTTCATGTTATTTTAAAAAGTTTGAAATTGTGTAATTGTAGCTCACTTGATTGTGTGCTACTAACTGCCCCCTCCCCCCACCCCAATAGAGTAGTACCAAAAAAATTATTTCGAAGGGTTTTTTATAGCACCAAGGCTTGAAGAACAAAAAAAATCACAACCTTATAGTAGACACAGTAAAATGGTTGATAAAATTCTAAATTTAACCAAAATCTTTTGTCTTTAACTGTTTATTTGATAACTGGCAACCCTTATTACAAAGGGCGAATAAATTTGTTTCATCTCTAGCTTATGTGAACTTCAAAGTAAA
>JAGFPH010001039.1:17533-72392 GCA_018207615.1 Philaenus spumarius | reverse complement strand
CATTTTTGTAGCACTTTTGATTCCATATCGGATGGTAACTGTCAAAACAATCGGATGAAGGATAATTGATTAAGTTATTTGTAATAATTGGTTTGTTCACCCTGCATCCTACACCAATACAGTAAATACTACAATATTGTATGTACATTTGCTGACATTATCTGTAACTTAGCTATTATCCTTCATCCGATTGACAGTTCCTTCCAAGCCATGAAGATCATGAAAAGCCATGTCGTCGCCCCCTAGCTTGGTCGACATAACCTGGGGGAAGGGGGGAATATGGTGGGGACGCCGTTGCCGTTTATTAAAACCCTTATAACTTGAGAACCGTTCAAGATAGAACATTGAAAAAACGACAATATACTCCATAAAATATGAGCTTTGTGAAGCACTTTTAATAACTTAAATATCTATATTTGTCCTATTTAGTGATTTTTTTAGTACAAAACTATTGGTTTTGCTTATTTGAATCACCATTTTTGTTCATTTACCAATAAAAATGCTCTTTACTCATAAACCAACAACTATATGACTATAAACGTAATAATCTTTTTTTAAACTCATATTTTATGCAGTATATTGTCACTTTTTTCAATGTTCTATCTTGAACGGTTCGCAAGTTATAAGCGTTTTAATAAACGGCGACCCCACCATATTCTCCCCCCCTCCCCTTGGTGATGTCAACCATGCTGGGGGACGACAACATAGCTTATCATGATCACTATAGTGCCTATAACAATAATCAAAAATAAAATTGTGTCAGGCTTTCCATACATGCTCAACCCCCTTCAGATCCTGGACTATGTGTTTATATGAACTTTTTTTTCTTATTTTGACCCATATAACCATTCCCCGAAGTTTGGCACTGTACTTATGGGAGACCCTGTATATAAAATTAATTTGTTTTTCCTGCAGAATGAAGTATTGTTATTATATTTTGTAACCATTTTGTTGGAGTGAAGTATTTGTGAAACATATTCAAGGAATGGGGAATGTAAGTATTTCTATTTTTTTATTCTGTGCTTTTAGGCTATTGGACAAAAAATTGAAGACCTCAGTATAGCACCAATAAGTTTAAATGCAATTCCTCCACCACCTCTTGTGGTTGTGACTATAAGCACAAGACATGTAATTAACAACAAAGCACGTATGGACGAAATAGTTATGATTAGTTGCCTAGTTCAAAATTGCTACAATATTGATAAATCTACTCCGAACCCGTTGTTTCAGCAACATTTTTGTGGTAAGTTTTACTTTAAAGTCTGCAGCTGTGGCTTCAAGACATGATTATAGATATAGGCGCGAATACTGGCACTTGACCTTGCCCGCCGAGGGCTGTGGGGAAAGGGCACGAGTAGAGACAAAAAACATTTTCCCACGCCGCTTTCTAATGTGATGCATTCTTTCGACGGACTGGTGGTGTCACCTCATCCTTGAAAGGGTTACGAAGTAATTTTAAATTTAATTACACTATTTATGTTCGTTTTCTAGAGATAATCACATCAAATTGGAATATTGAACTGGTTTATTTACCTGCGCTAGGAATACTGATGTTTTTAGTATGGTTAGTAGCCCTTAGTCCAAGTGCCAGCATTCGCGCCAGGATCTGTACCATGTGTTAGAGGGTCTTTATGCAGCTGGAATCATGCTGCATAAAAGGGCTTTTAAATAGAAAATTATTTTAAATTGACAAACTGTTATTTTAAAACTATTTATTATAATATTTTCTTTATGTGTTCGTTTAAATAATGCCTCACTTTTGGAAGCTAGGTTTATTTATTATTATTATTAGGAGGTTGTGTGACCTGCCACCAGGACCTACTGCACTTAAACCATGAGGTCCTCTGTGCCCCATGTTCAGACAACAGTTCACATTAAACCCGTCCTTTTCGTGAAACGAAGTAGTTCGTGGGGGCCTTCCTCTCGTATATAACTGGTGTCAGGGCATCCTTGTCGTAGATATTTCTGCCTCAGTGATGCGAGGGCATCACATTAGCATAAAACATGGAAAGAAGTTTCCTCTTTCTCTCCACACCTTAGACATAATGGGTTGTTTTCCAGCCCCATCAGGTGGTTTTGCCTCTTCAGAGAATTGTGTCCCATCAGCAGACCGACCAACGACCTCACTTCCGGCCTGCCAAGACCCAGCAGTGTTTTATTTAGATGTCCATCCAGGCCATCAATGAAGTCGTGTACCTCTCTCTGACCTCTTACCGTCTCTCTCCATCTCTGCAAGTATTCTGATTGAAATTTTTTCTTACACTTTCTTTCCAATAACCTCTTGATATTCCTATCATCGGTTCTGGACCTATCGGTGGAGTTTCAGCTCCTCTTCTAGCCAGTTTATCTGCTATTTCATTCCCTTCTACTCATTCATGTCCAGGGACCAAAACGAGTCTTACTTGCCTACTGATCGACAGCTGATCCAGCAATAACTGGCATTCTCAGACCAATTTTGACATTGTTCTTGAAGTTATGATGGCCTTTATGGCCGCCTGACTGTCAAAACATATCGTAACATCTGTACTCATGCCTTCTGGTCCTGTATTCGTTTTACGCATGCAAGTATTGCGAATAACTCCGTTTGGAAGACCGTAGAGTAGAGTTCCAGCGACACTGAGTATCTTTTCTGTGTGTACTGGTCTTTTATGCATGTAGATTCCGGTAGGTTTATAATGTAACCTTAACTATTGAAATAATAAATCTTTTTGGTTAACAACGTTAAATTTATTCAAGATAATTATATTACTTGATTTATTACAGTTTGTTGATCAATTATTGTATTAGAGCACTTTATGGATAATATTAATTACTTATTGATCTGTTACACTTTCTAAAATTTATACAATTTTTAATTTCGGGTTTTCTGATTCTATCTTTTGATGTGCAATTTGCAAATGTACAATTTAAAACTAAACAAGACAGTTAGCTCTATATCATAGGCTTCTTAAAAATTACAAAACAGACATAGGTAATTTTAAAATGTTTATAGAGTTTATTTTATTTACTGTTCAAATAGTTAAAACTCAATTTAATATTGGTTGTTGAAAATAATCAAGGATGGATGTTTCCTCTAGGCTGTCTTCTAATTGAAAGTAATACCTCTTGTGATATGTTTATTTATTCAGCTGTTATGTTATCAGAATTGCATTTACTTTCTGGATGTTACTATTTAACTTTTCTCATAAACTTTTTAATACTGCAGGGTGGAAAATAATACGTCTGAACTGTATGAAATCTGTAGTAATAATGCCCCTGGTGGTTTTATTAAAATTTCAACAATCCCAGGTTACTATGGGACACTGCCATAGCTTGTATATTTTCTACCACTCGTTTAGCGTAAGCCACTGAATTCACATAAATGTTAATATTTTCGTGATAAGTTTTAATTTTATCGTATATCTTGCAATATTTTAAGATTTTGTACATTTTTGCCATTGAAAACTGTTTTTAAAATTATTTGAATTAAGAAATAAATATTCACTTTATATATTGTATGTTTTTATCCAAAGGTGTCGCCTGGCCTATTGTGGGGGGGGGGGGGGAACAACCGGCCAACGGCTGATCCAAAAGTTTGTTTGGGGGAGACGAAATAGGGAACACCCCCAGGATAAAACAAATTTGGGTGTTGTTAGTGTGGAAAACAGCGTTTAACATTACAATTTTAATTTTGAACCATCGACTGTTGAAGGAAAATCGGGAATGGATAAACTGGTCCAACGGTCAATATTTTAGGGTTAAACTAGTCCGGTTAGACGGTTAGCGCCAGGGTTGAGGAAAACTGGCCCGACGGTACAATATCAAAACAAAATTTCAACTTATGATAGTGCTACCCATCATTAAAGATCATTAGGTAGTTAAAGCAATATGACCTTTAAAATAATTAAGGTAGTTAAAGCAATATGACCTTTAAAATAATTAAATAAATAATTGAGTAGGTTATATTAGGTCTCTGCAGCACATTTCAGAAGAAAAGGAAGGTTTCTTCTTTTAGCGTTGCTCAAGTTTTTTTTATGCATGTGACATCGTCTCGGGTGACACGGGATCGGGAGAGGACGCAATCTCTGTTCTGATCAATTTTGCAGGTGGTTTCAGTAATGTGTAGAAATGTATTCCTACTTAGGAAGGAACACGATTCGTGGCTGTGTACTCCCACTGTTGTATAACAAAATTTCATCCGCGCAATCCTTGAATAGATGCGCCGAACATCCTTTTCTTCTAGAACATCACGACTTCTGACCAGATTTTGTCTTGTCACCCTTTGAGTATTTAAACCCCTCATAAACTACTAATTTAAATCTCCTCTCATTGAACATAGAATACATTGCACCGCACTAAACACTTGTACGATTACTACACTATACTGCGACTGTAAGGGAACTGAGTCTTGAGATTAAGATAAATCCACTGGTTGGGGGGGGGGGGGGGGGGGGGGGGGTTAGCAACCTTGTCAGGAAATCCCATAACTACGTGCCTACTGCCCTTCGGACCAGTTTAACCTAGACCCTTCTCCACGGAACAAAAATACCTTTGACCTTCGGACCAGTTTAACCTCGACCCTTCTCCACGGAAGAAAAATACCTTTGACCTTCGGACCAGTTTAATACAACCCGGAAAATCAGTGTTATGTTATGTTTTCCCTTACGAACAATGCATTTAAAATTATTATTGAGACAGTCTAAGGCTCACTTCCTTGCAATTTTCTTTATTCAAAATATTTCAAATGACTAAATTTTAATAAATCGTTCAGTTGAAATAAAATAATTTTACTATGCAAAAAATACTAATTGAATTTATGGGAGTATCGGTTAAAATCAATTATGTGTATGTATAATTTGTATAAGAAAATAAAATTCGTTGGTATGGTTTTTTTGTATAAAAACATCAAAGAACCTTTATTCTGAAATTACACAATCATATCCTTCAGGGAAAGTAATACCAAACAATTATCATTGGTTGTACGTAAAATCTGTAAGTATACATATTGGTTGTAATCTTTAATTGTTTAACATAAACTAATATTAAATTTATATACAATGTTGGAGGGCACACCCCCCGGTGTGATGCCTATGTTTTAATCAGTCTCTGCCTAGACACCAATGTAATTCGATATATCGCCGCCAGTACGCACTGTTCATTTTCGCTTTCACCCCGAAAGCAAAAGTGAACATATTTGACCCGATCATATTTTAACAGCTGTACAATTAGTTTTGTTTTAAAAATTAATCTAGTTTACTTTTTAATCACTTTGTTCTTAAAATTTATTAACATACTGTGATATTTGATTTTAATAAAACTAATTACCTAAACATGATAACTATACTTAAAAATAGCGATAAGGTTCTTATTTAACCGCTTTAGGTTACAATCAACTGTTGTTGATTTCTGAATGTTATGTTTTTATATTTGAAATAAACACAAGGTAAGTCGAATTTAAAAGAATGGTAGGTTTATATTTAATTTAGTTGTTCAATATTCTAAGATTACAAAGTTACTTAATTTTCTAAACTGGTTATTTTTGTTAAACAAATTTTGAGGTTAGCTCCTAGCCTATCTGGCAAATTGGTGAATCTTACATTTCACTGTTCTTTGATTTAAAAATCACAACTTTATGTTTTAAATATATACAAATTTAATCCCTTGCCTTTATTTAGTTGGCCTAAAATGTTACAACATAAGCTTGAACATTCTTTTAAATTATTTGCAAAATTTAATTATTCTTCCCACCAATTTTTGGCCATTCCCTTTAGATTGATATATTATAGATAGTCAGTAAGAGCAGAGTTTTCACATAATTTTTACTTATTAGGCCTAATTCATTTTATATATATATTTATGGATGTTTGCTATGTATTTTATTGCACATACAACTTCTAGTTCATTATAACTATCTCTAATGTTATTTGAATAGTTATCACTATCATTTTGTTGTGTTAAATTGAATAATAAATGCATGTTACCTGTAAATTTTGAATGTAACATAATATTTTATATTAGTGAAAATTTTAGTCCATATTTTCTGTAGGAATAGATCCAAGTATTGGCAAAAATTTAGTTCATTCTTTCTTGATCAAAGTTAATAGTATATTACCTTACAAGCACGGTAAATAGGTTTTTTCCTTGTGAGCATGATAGTTTCCACGTGAGGCGCAGCTAAGTGCGGGATTAACATGCAAGCTTGGAAAAACCTACCGGGCGAGTTATATACGATAATTTTCACTATAAATAAATATTGAGCTTAACTTGTAAGAATATGTATGGCGGAAAATAAGGAACGAGTTTGAGATAATAAATGTATTAGTTGTGAGTTTTGTGTTCAAAGTTTATTCTATCAACTTTTCATATTCTACATCGAGAAAGTAACATACTTTTAATCATACAATTTTTTTTACAATTAAAACTTGTTTGATTTGTCTGTTATTTTTTGATTGACAAAATTGGTTGTATTCAATTTAATACTTGTCTTTTCATTTTCTTGACATCAAATTCACAGTTTTTTCTTGTGATTGTTTTAAAAATTAAAATATCTGAATTATCAGGCTCATTATATTTATTTCTGAAATCCATTATGGAAATTTTTAGAACACAAAAGATGCAAAAACCACTATGTTTACTCTTATTTAAAACTTTGGAACTAACCTCTCATAAATAAATGTGTTATTATTAAAATCAGCTGTGTACAAAAAACTGATATGCTAATTCTTATCTAAACAAATAAAAAGAGCACTGTGGCGACAAAATCACACTGATTTAAATAAAAACCCAAACCACAAAACAAGGAGCAAAAACTATAACTAAACAACTAAATTGTAAGTTAAGTTTAATACCTTACCCTTATGTACATTTCGATGACATGGTCATCATCCTCAGAGGGTTTAAACACTACTAAAGTATACATAAAATATTACAACCTATATTACTGTACACGCCCTCCCCCCACTCCTCCCCATATCGGTTAATCAAGACCGACCTGGTGGGGGTGGGGGAATGGGAGGAGCCACATTAAATCTATTAATATGTATCTATTATTAACAATAAAAACCAATTTAACAATAAATTATAAAACTATTAAATACAAAAAATAACAAACTGGTCTACTAAAACTAAAAACAGTCAAACAGAAATTAAAATAATAATAATAATATAACATAAAAAACTAATAGGCCTAATGAAATAAATAAAAGACAAAAGAAATTAAATACTTAATAAAATAAAATAACATAAACTTAAAACCCAATGTTAACAAATACAGATCAACAAAAATAATAAATAATATAGGTCTTTTAAAAAATATACAAATAACTGAAAGTTAAAAAATTAAATTAAGGTTAAGAAATATTACCAATAATAAATACAGTACTATCTATTGCTAAAGGTTCCTATCCAGTCCTAAGTAAAGAAAACAATGACGAGTTAGGAATAGGTCCTTTATCTGCATTTAATAACATATCATTGTCAGCCTGAAAAATGGAAATACTTTCCAAGCTGTTCAATAACTTGTTTGAAGTCACTTCTTTTTTTAACCTAACATTGGATATTTCCAAGTTATGGTTTGTTTCAAGAATGTGCTCCGCAACGCTAGATTTTTCAGGCCTATTGTACTTAATATGTGATATGTGTTCTTTAAATCTTGTCATAATTTTTCTCTTTGTTTGGTCTAGATAAACCCTTTCACAAGTGTCACATTTTATTTCATAAATTCCAGACTTTTCCAACATTGGAATTTTATCTTTAGGATTACCTAACAGTTGTCTAAGGTTATTATGACTTTTGTAAGCAATCCTAAGGTTACATTTCTTAAAAATAGACTCCAGGCCTTTAGTAAGTATGGAATCAAAAGGTAAACTAACATATTTCAATTTTTCTTTTCCTTCCGGTTGGAGTGTCGTGGAATTTATTCTAACATTTTTTAGCTTCTGTTTCCTTAACAAATTATCAATAATTTTAGGATCAAAACCATTGAACTGAGCTATATTTTTAATAACATTCAACTCATTGTAAAAACGTTTCGGTGTAAGGGGGATGTGAATTGCTCTATTTATCATACTATTAAAAGTAGAAAGTTTATGTTTATAACTATGATTCGAGTTGCTTAATATGTACCTATGATTATTTGAGGGTTTCCTATAAATATCGAATTCTATCTGTTGCTTATTTCTAATACATAAAATATCTAAAAATGGCAAGCTTTGGTTCAATTCAGTTTCATGAGTAATTCTAATAGAATTGTGTCTGCCATTTAAGACACAGTTGTTTTTTTAGATATTTAGTTGTTTAGTTATAGTTTTTGCTCCTTGTTTTGTGGTTTGGGTTTTTATTTAAATCAGTGTAATTCTTATTTGTAAAATCAGCTGGTGCACAGAAAATTTAAATAAATACTTACTTGTCTATGAACAGATGTAGAAAACAGCTGTTTTCGGTGTATTATAATGAAAAGATATATTAGAAATTAGCTAAAATCCATTTTGGTTGATTACTTTTAATTTTGTTTTATGATGTACCTTCATAAACTAACAAATAAAATAAAGACTTGTGTTATATGAGATATTAGTACTTCTATATTTAAAAAGAAAGTAGATTAGTTTAAATTATTTATGTTATGTGTGTTTTTAGCAATGACTCGTCCCTTCGATGTACCATTTCCTTTTGATATAAAAGATGTCCTTTTAAACTACCATGGGACCAAAGTAGAGCGATGTGATACGGAACGAGCTTTGCTCGCATTTATCGTGGCAAAACTAGGTAACATTGACCCAGATGTTGTTGTTGGTCATGATCTACAAGGTGGTGATATAGATGCTATTCTTCATCGCTTTTCTGTGCATAAAATACCTAACTGGTCTAGAATTGGACGTCTTAGAAGGGCAGCTCTTCCACCCCATGGGAAGGTTTGTAAAGTAGGATACTTTTTTCCCCATGCTGTAGGATACTTTTTCTTCTTAGGTTTTTAATACATAGGTGGTAAAATATTTGTTTTGTTTTCAGTAGTTAAATAAGTTAAAATGTTTTTTTTTTCTATATTTAATTTTGCTTTGTATTTATTTTTTTGATTTCATTCCTTATATTTCTGGAATATAAAACATGTATTTATGTAGTCATTTGTACTAGTATGTAGAGAAGTTCAATTCATAATCTGGTTTTCAAGCAATTTACTAAACAAAATATACTTATTTAGTTTTTATATATTTGTAAAGATAGACTAAATAGAAAAATAGTGGATTGAGCAGGCCTCATAAAGTACTATTGGATTCACTACTAACAAAAATAAATACCAAACACAGATTTAAAGAACTGTACATAATTCCAATATTTATCTAATCAAATTTAATTCTTGGATATTTTTCTAAGCATCCTTTTGAAAATCCTTATGTGGACTGTATCTCTGAGGGCGCTAAGATAGTAAAAAACCAAGCAATTTAGGACATAAGTTCGTATGAAATTTGTTTCTTTATTTTCATCAAAAGAACACATCCTAAAATTAATTCCATTTCCCTACAAGACAACAACTAGTAACTGCAGTGTCAGAATAAAAATATTTTTTGGTATATAAAATACATAAATTTAATACCACAATACCAAGCTCGATAAAATGGTGTCATTTCCACTTTAACCTTTTGCACTCTATTTATTTGACACTTGGCTGCTCCAATAGATCCAATTAAAATATTACTGTTTGCAGAATTATTTTTGTAAATTCGCTAAAAAAAATCCTATAAATGGTAAACATAAGTTATTATATATCATTTTGTTCGGAATAAAACAGAGAATAAGGAACAAATTGTTGAAAGATTAAATACAAATTTTTCATTGAGTAGGCCTATTTTGAATATAATCGGTCAACAAAATCAATCGATTATTTTGTTTTGTAATGAAATTAAAAATAAGAATAATAGAGTTTAGAGCTTTTGAAATACTTTATTACACTAAATGTGACAATAATAAATAATTTAAAAAATATTCTTGAGGTTTAACAACTTTTTTTTTTATTGAGTAGGTTTATTTTGAATATATTAAGTCAAACAAATAAAAAAAATGTTTTTTTTTATGAATTTAAAAGTAGTAATGAAAATGATTAGAGCTTTAAAAATAGTTTTTACAGTAAATATGTCTGTTTAAATATGTCAATTGTATTTATATTTATTCAAAAATTTATTTTAACAATAAAATTTTTGCAAAATAATGGTACATAATTACGTTAACGTATAGTTTAAACAGTTGCCATTTCTCAACACAAAATAAAACAAAAACAAGATCTTTACATTAACAAAATGTACACAAAACTGCAAAATAATAATGTACAGTAAAAATAAATACCACTTGAAAAAGCTTAAACAAAAGTTACTAAACGCAAGATAAAAGACGATGCTATTTGTATTTCTTGATCATGACTGGCAAACAGCTGCTCAACTTCAGAGAGATATAAAATATATTCAACAGCCAATATAATCTGTCACTGGTTTCTAAACTGTTTTAACAACATTGAAGTCTCATTAGACCGAAAATCACAGATTCTACACTTGTTTAGAATATAGAAATCATATTAAAATGTGTTTTGGAATGAGTCCGACAGTGGAGTGCAACGGCAAATTAGCGATAAATACCTTGTTTACGTGAAATTCTGCTCCCAGTCCTGTTTGATGTCTCTTTTCTGTTTGGCGGTGACGATCGTTTCGCCTATTTTTCAGGCATTGTCGAACCGATTATATTATTAACATTTTTTTTGCATTTAATTTAATACGCGTCAAAACAACATTAAATTGTTAATCACAATTTACGAACACAAACACTATACATGTACACAGCACATTTGAACAAAGATATAAATATAGTCTTATGGATAAAAGCACTCGCACGTGCATTGTGGTCCGTCCTTAGTTACGCACTGATTAATCTAGTCTATCTTATTGACATGTATTCAGTAGATTATTTTGGCGATAGGAGGGGGTTGGTTCTGATGATATTGTCGAATAAGATGTTGGACTGAAAATGGATTTTATCGTTCAACAGTAAGCTTGGGTTTAAAATTGTGGCCTTATAAATGTGAAATTCCTCAAGGACATTCATATTTGGTCCTTTAGAACATTTATTTAGAATTTGCATATTATTTTGGATATTTGTATATGTATGGCCAGTATCTATTAGGTATTCGGCATATTTAGAATGGGTTGGGTCAGATTTACTATTAGGAATGTGCTCTTTGAAACGTGTTTTGAAAGTTCGTCCTGTTTGACCGATGTAGTGTTTATCGCAATTATTACAAGTAAGGTTATATATTCCACTTGCGTTATAAGGGCAGTCATCTTTAGGTTTTGGTTTGATTGCCTTGGCTAAGTTATTTTTAGTTTTAAAGGCCAGTTTGTAACCTTGTTTTAGGAATATTCTGTCTGCGGCATTATCCAACAATCCGTGGTATTCAGCACTTATATATTTCGGTTTGTCTTTTTTTATATTGTTCTGTTTGTTTTTGTTTTTTATCAGTCTATCTATTATTGCCTGATCATAGCTATTTGAGATTGCTATCTGTTTTATTGTTTTTATTTCCTATTCGAAGTCAGTTTTGTTCATCGGTATGTTAAGCGCTCTATGTATAAAACTATTATAAGCTGACATCTTCTGGCTGTGCAGATGATTTGAGGTGGCGTGTATTGTGTGGTCCGTTTGTGTTGGTTTCCTGTATACTTTAAAGGCAAATTTGTTGTTAGCTTTGGTGACGAAAATTCAAGCTATCGTTGGCTTCTACTTCGCATGTGAATTTGAGAGAAGTGTGTAATTTATTTAAATAGTTATTAAAAGTATTTATTTGTCTTCCTTCCTTTGAAGAGACAGATTGTGTCGTCGACGTATCTGTGGTATAATCGTATGTTTTTATAAAACTTGTTAGACAGGTTCATAATGTATTTTTGTTCAATGTGATTGAGAAAAATCTCAGACAATATACTTGATAGAGGAGAACCCATAGCCAGGCCTTTTGTTTGGATATAAAAAGTGTTATCGAATTCAAAATAATTTTGCTGCAAACATGTTGTACAAGTTTTATGAGTTCTTCTAACTTGTGACCAATGATTGTGTTATGTTCTTCAATATTATTTTTTAATATGGTTATAGTTTCAGTTATCGGGACGTTGGTATATAAATTGACTATATCGAATGAAACAAGTATGTTATTAAATTCTATTTTCTCATTCTGTATTTTATTGATGAGATCTAGGCTATTTATTAAGGAGTGATTTTGGGTGAAGGTTACATTATTTCTTATTATTTGGTCTAATGTCTTGGATAATTTATAAGTTGGTGCGTTGGTAAAATTTACCAAAGGTCTGATTGGCAAAAAACAAGTTAATCAAATTAGCGATGTCGGACTGAGTTCGCCTATGGAGCGCAAAAGGTTAACTGTATTTGTTTTTTCTATGTAATGCAAGCATTTGGAAATATTTAGAGTTTTTCACTATATAAATTTAGTCCTACAAGGTAGTAAATTAAAGTAAAGTAAATAATTGTCTGACTGTAAGAGGTTACGGAATTCTAAAAACGCCAAATTAAAATTATTTTTTTTTAGGGATATGCACTACCAAGGATACCATTATGTGGACGGCTTGTTTGTGATATTAAGATATCAGGGAAGGAATTAATACGTGCTCGAAGCTACGATCTGAGCGCACTTTGCGAGTCTGTAAGTAATCATACATGTTTTACAAGTATTTGTGTATTATTTAACAAATTTGTAGTCGATCATTTTTTTCAAATTTGTTTTCTGTTTGTAATCAGTCTACAAGAGTCTACAGTTGTCCGAATGTTACAACAAAGCCTAAATAAATCAACAGATTTTAACAAAAGGTACATGATTAGATTTATCTTAGTCCTACGGATGTCATAAAGTACATGATGTCACACAAAGTTTAATGTAGCTTCTGATTTCTTTGACTTAAAAAGTAAAACTGTCTTTGAATTCTACCAAGGCAAATTCAATATGAATATTATTTTCAGATTCTACAACTTTTTTGTTTATTTATTTTTCACGTTCAAATTTTTTGATCGAATATTAATTTTTTAAAACCTTTCTTTATAAAATTAGTAGCCTGTGACAATAAACACGGATTCACAACAATTTTTGCTATTTTGTCACTGAAAACTATTTCTTTCTGAGGAATTGCTTTAGTTGCGAGAAGGGGTGATAAACAGTCAAAGCAAGGTAGAACGCAGATAATTCAATTCCTCCTTTGTGAAAGCAATTTGGTCGCAGGTGACACTGTATTCTCAGAAAAGGCATGGTTACCATCTATTTCAGTAACAACATGGCAATTGTGACGTACAAAACACGTTTGCAAGCACCTATAATATAGTAACTTACAAAAATATTTTTTGGAGTAGGATTGAAAATTAAAATCAATATGTGTGCATTGTGCCTTAGTTTTATGCAAAAGTTGTATAGTTTTGGTCATTTTAAATGACTTTTTATGCACTTCAGTTTTTAATTTTTGTTCAACAATTTTTGTTTTTCATATAGTTAAATATTAAATTCCATTGGCTACAATTTGAAAATGCAAAAAGGAACTACTTAAAACAAAATATTTGCTTTTACATTGATTATAATATTTAATTTCTTCAAACATTTTTGTAAAATGAATTTTTTTAAATTCTAACAATCAAGTTTATTTTGGTCTTGTTAGACTGTCTAAACTTTGCATAGACTTTGAAACAACATTTATTGAACACATTCTTGTTTTGAAATTTATAAATTAATCGAGGCTAATTAACAATAAAAAAAATGCCTCCCTTTTTCCTCTCTAATATGTTCAAATCAGTAAATTGAAGACGAGTTGGTCAGTAGTGACCAACAATAAAATTATGCACTTGTATACTATTGTCATATTATACCATGTCTTTGACTTAACATGTGCAGTTATAGTATAATCAGTTTTATTCTGTACTGAAATTTTCTTTTTCTTTTTCTTATACTAAATACAATCCTTACCATTATCAATAGGTTCTCAAGACAAAAGAAGGAGAACGAGTAGAATTGACTCCTCAGGATATTAGAGCAGCTTACGCGTAAGTATAAATACTACTATAGTAAAGGATTCAGACATAAATGATCAATAATGTAATAAATGCTGTAATGTTTCTAATTTCGGATTAAAATTAATTGTTACTTTTATTAGTTTTAAATAAAAATGCTTCATAACTTTATATTTAACTACCAAGTATTTACAACTCTTAATTTTATAAATTTAATTGCGGCTATAGTTACTTGAATTTGAGCACAAGTTCTTACAAAAACAAAAATATATACATTGGTGTTGTGTCTTTTGATTGTGCTTTAAATCATTAAAAATATTTAAGAATGTGTAATTTCTCTAAAGTTTACAGTTGTAATAGTAGAAACATTAATATTATCTTGATCTCATTGACAAGAATAGAATTAATATTTTCTTTGTATTCTTCTCGAATAAGCCATAAATTTCTTATTTGTTTTGAAAGTCTTCAGTTTTATTTTTATAGTTCTTTATAATGGTAAAATTTAATAAGTTGCATCTGAATGATAATAAAATAAAATAAATATTCTGAATGGCTCAATAGGGAAAATATTAAGTGAATATACTATCAACTAAGTTTTTTTTATGTATAATCTAGAGTGTTAAGTAATAAAAATAATAGCTCGACTAAAATATAGTAAGTATAAATAGTTGACTCTGAATGATTGGAAATCATGGATAATTCAAAGCTTTTGCGGTCCCTATGATTCGGTATGTAGCTCTGTGTTTAACCCTTAACGGGCGGCTAGCGCCTTGAGACGCGGCACGACCCAATCAGTAAGCGCGGTTAGCGCCTTTAAGTGCAAATACAGAAACACCTGCTTAGATGATTTCGTAGTTCACGAAATTATGTTCTTTGAGTATACTTAGACCAAATAAAAAATATAAGCAATGTCTGTTACGCCTTATCGGTCTGTGTTTTGTCACTAGAGCAAATGTGTCTACTATCGCAAGTGTTCTCGTCTTATGCCTGTAGACGCATCTGTTTCACTCAGCTGTTACTTGTTTGTTTGTACTGATAGCTGACTGATACTCATTCCGAATTTTTATTTTTGTATAAGTTCTTGTTTTTCTTAGTTTAGTAAGTAATTATTTAAAAATGTAACTAAACCCAACACATTGGACGCTCGGGAAACTGTTTATAACAAATATTGTGTAGCATAATTGTGAATAATGAATTAGGTCCTATTCAGAATTGTTTATTTATGTAATAAATACTATGTCTTGTTTAATATTAGAATTAGTTTAGTAATTTTGTTAAGCTGTTTGAATAACGATAGGCGGTGGTTAACGCCTTAGCATAGTTTAGGCCCCTCTTCTGCTTGGACCAAGTGTGTCCAGTTTTGTATAAATACGGTACGTTGACACACTGTTAGGTTAGTTATAGTTTGATTACTGTAGCCCGTGCATCACTGAGGATGGCGACATTGTCGTTGAAATGCGTTTGTAGTTGGTAAACATATTTGTTGTGAGATTTTTTGTTCAGGTTTTACTTTATCAAGCATTGTTATTGTTAGTATGTTTAGCTTATTGATTATCAAATTTCAATTTACTGTATTTATTCAATACAAAATCCTTGTTTTGTAAACCAACATTTCCAACATTTGTCACCTTAAAATTCAGAACATGCATTTATCTAAAATTTGTTATTTGTGGTAATACAGTCAAACTTGGATAATTCGAAGTTGAAGGGTCCAGTTAAGAAATTCTAATTACATATGTTCACTCAAAAAGAAGAGGTAAATACAAGTACAGTACTGTACTGTAAACAAAATTAACTCCACCATCAAAGATTTAACACACAAATTTTCTTTTACAAAATACTGTACAGTAGAGTCCCGCTATTTCGAACAGAGTTCACAAAAAGTACCGATTTTTTAAACATAAAAACAGGAGAAATTAAAAAGACGTTCGTGAAAAAAGTTCATTTATTGTTATACAAATAAGTTAAATAGAGACTTACATAGAACCTAAGCTTGATGAAAACGTCTGAAACCAAATTGAAATGAAAGCTGGTTTTGTTTCCTTCACGTTTTCCATCTGTTTTGAGGGAAGGAAGCTACTGCAACAAGCATCCGGTGAAAAGGATACTGGGTCCGTCAGAAAGAAGGAAGGATTAGATACAATATCTAGGCACTAGTAATGATGTTGCCCCCTACCAGTTGCGTTCATCCGTTTTTTCCCTCCGTTTTCGCTATCTCGAATGAATTTTATTTTTTTCTCGATCTTTTTTCAAAACTGCGACAGACAAAAACGAACAGACAAAACTTGAACAACCTGTCCCTTCCTAGCAGTTTTTAGAAGAAAACAGAATCGTAACGCAATGGAAGGAAAAATAGCGGATGGTGTAAACCTACATTAAGGTGAGGTCAAGAGCATTTGTTGCGTCTACGTGTGATATGTGTTCAGTTTGAGCGTTCATCTTCTCCTCGCTTTCCTTTGAGCTGATTAACGTTGTATAGAAGTGACACTAGCGGATGTCCCCGCACTCAATTTACGCCTTAACAAGTCAATAACTTATTGTACCAATAAGTCAATAAGAACAATCGTACCAAATTTGAATTTTCCAAATTAAAATTTGAATTAAATACGATTTTTTACCATTGTTATAATGAAGAACTCTAGGGACCGGACAAAAATTCGAATTATCCAAAATTTCGAATTATAGAAGTTCGAATTATCCAGGTATGACTGTAACCATAATAGATGTTTTTTGTCCTAAAATACAGGGAAACATACACAGCTTTCATTTATACATATTTAAAATGATTAATTTACACACAGAAGTGCAGATAGTATAGACGTGTACATAACTAATATTATTTTCTCCATTTATTTAGCTCTGGGCAAACGCTAACTCAATTGATTTCAACCACTATGCAGGATGCAGCCTATGTATTAAGGCTAATGTACGAAATGAATGTTCTGCCTTTAGCACTTCAGATTACAAACATTGCAGGTAAAGTGTATACATTTAACTTTTGTCAATATTAAATTCATCGTAAAAATAATTTAAATGAAGTTGTATCTAATATCTTCAGTTGTAATAAAAAAAAAACTCAATATCTTGTTAAAAGAATAGATTTATTTCTTGATTGTATTTTTAGAATACTTTAAGCATAAAATGAAACATCAAGAAGATAAACAGCAATTCAATTATTTCTCAATTTTTTCTTCCTAATTTCTCAATTATGTTTCTTTAAATATGATGGCAAACTGCAGAGTATTAGCAACTCTGAATCCTTATTTACATTATATAAATGTTGAGCTTGCTTGTTGTAATATATGTGAGTTTCAGGGATTTTAAACACTTAAATAAGGGTAAACGTAAAGGGGGTTGTAAGGTAAATTTTGGACATTTAGCCTATTTTAAAAAAGACAGTATTTTCATGAAAAATAATAAACATAGAAATTCAAAGGGGGATTGCAGACAAATTTAATTTCAATATTTTTTAATCATAAAAAAGTAATTTGCAATACAATAGGACATAAATAGAAGTTACACAGAATTTAAATATGTTTTGTTGAAATAAAGCAAAGACGTTGTCATAACATTGCCTCTACAACGGATGTACATTTAGAAGGAAACAAGTTTTCAGCCTAGAAACGGAAACAACTTTTAGAGATTGTGTATAGCTAACAGAATATAAGTATCATGATTGGTGGAGAGGGACCACGTGACATTACGTCATTGCTACTGGAGGTAATTGCCGGAAGGCATAGCTCGTTCTCACTAGCATCTTAGACGTTCTGCTGAGCAGTCCTGCTTATTATGTGTTAAGTATATCGTTCCTGAAATATGGAGAAGTGCGGTATTTCTATTAGAAATGATCACTAAACATTTCTAAAGTAAAGTAGAGATAATGTAGTCATTTTCGAAAGTACAATGGTGAAATTCGGACGTCCGTAACTAAAGATAAAGACTTGAGAAAATTTCTAAAAACTAGCGTGGTCTTCACAAAGGACTAACAATGGCGGGTTAACTCAGTGACTTGTATAAAGAATGAACGGTGTTTTTTCGGAGTGTATTAGATCAGTACATCATGGAATAAGTTCAACGATTTATGAGGCTAAACAGTTCATCGAATATAAAATCATTTAAATTTAAATTCTACAAATTGTAACAAGTGTTAAAGTAAATTCATTTTTTGAAGTTATACTTCTTTGCGCCCGTTAGACACTTTGGGATGGGATGTTGGTCGAGAAACCGCGTCACGCTGAAAAGTAAGAACAAATTTTTAAGAACTATCGATTAATCGACAGTAGGGTCACCGAATCCACAATATATACATACACTGATTCATTTCGACGACACTACTGTGTGCGTGAGTGGGTGTATGAGAATGTCCAAAGAAGTATAACTTCCACCGTGTGGTCCGACGCACACCCAATTTTTTAAATAAGTTATTTATTTAGTAAATGCAAAATGTTATGTGAGACTGCTTCCGTCATATCCGTGACCTTGCTATTTTTAAATCTATCTATTTTCAATCTAATTATCTATTTTTATGTTATTTACATTTTTTAAATGAGTTATTTATTTAGTAAATGCAAAATTTTATGTGAGACTGCTTCCATCATTGCCGTGACCTTGCTATTTTTAAATCTATCTATTTCAAATCTAAGTGTATATTTTTTTATAAATTCATTTTCTTAAAAAGTGCACTTTAAAGCGAAATTTCGTAAGTAATAAATTAAGTTTAATTAAGTCTGCAATCGAATAATTTATTAATATAAGTTGTCATAGGTTTAAGATAAAATGTTTAACAATTTATGTGTATGAATGAGTGTCTGATTGAAATAATTTGGGAGAATGACTTGCCAATTTGATTTGATATTTTTATGTATGTTTTCCGATCTAAAATGATGAAGTAAATAATTAATGCCAACCATTATGATTTCTTAATTTGAGTTTTCTCCTTTCCAGAAGTACTTTATGGTAAACGAACCTTGTGATAATAATAAATTTAGTTTCAGTTTTCTTTATATGTGATTCAAAATGGCGTCAGTCTTTGATCAGCGCAATGTGGTTTGGAGGCTAGGATTTCCATGTGGACAAACATGGATGCCTTAGTTGCCGGACGAGTCCATTTGCAATCAGAGAGCTGCACACACAGATGCAATAGGTTAATGTGTAACAGATATTTAGTGATCAACTGTAGCAGTCACAGATCTGATCATAACATAACCTAATTTCAATTTTGGCTTTATGTTTGTTTGTTTTTATTGGGAATAAGGTATTATAATATTTAAAGTGATAATTTAATTAAATAAATAAAGTAAATGGATTGAAGATAGGATATAATAAATAATTGTTACACAGTAAAGGTTATTTTTTTAATTAAAAATAACTTAGAAATATTTTTGTCAAAATTAATTTTTTATTTTTCATTTTTTTTTAATTTTCTATTAATAAATTTGTTTGTAAACGGCTTGCATAGTGACAGCACGTTACATTGTGTGATAATATACTTAACCTTCCATCGGGCGCACTGATTTTGAAACGCTATCGGGCGCATCTGGAGGTTGCCTCCATGTTTCTTCATGCAGTTTTTTGTATGTTTTATTATTACAATCTATGAATATTTGATTACCGATTTTAAAATATATGTCTTAACTGCAAGAATAAAAATTTTGACATATTTAAAAATATTAAATAAGGTTAAATAATAATTAATATGATAACAGATATTAATAATATTTTTAAAGTAATAACATTTGCAAAAAAAAAAAAAAAAATATATAAAGATACAATGAAAATGTAGAAAAAACTGTTTCTATTATCACAATAAATACAAATGGTTAAAAATTATGTATACAAAAAATTCCAAAAAGTAATATTCACTAAAAATCAGCTGTCTTTTCTTCACCTCTTATATATATCTAGTATATATATATACCTCTAAAATATGTAGTACAGTAGAACCTCTCTTAACCGAAACCCTTTCAACCGAAATAGCGTTTAACCGAAACGGCAAAAAAACTAGGTACGTGTCCACATTATATCGAAAAAGATAGTATTTGATATGTTTACTATAGCAAGATGTGCGGTCTATTTTTAGACAAAAGGAGGAGAAAGTGTAAAGGGGGAATGGGATGGGGCAGGCCTGGTGCCTGACCTTGAGTTTAGTCTAGTGGTTTACTACCTGCTACACACAATACAATACTGTACAGTATTCTGCCAGTCAGTTTGTTTTACACTGTTGTAGCGTCCGTTAATCAAGTTGTCTATCAATTTATTTCTTAGGGTAGGCTTAAAACAGTACTTAACAAGTTGTAAATACAGTATACTATGTATGTAGAAGCATTTATGTTTTATTAAAAGTTTGTTAAATAATCTAAAAGTGTGGTTTTTATCATTGGCTTTGATTTTTTCATTTTAAACTTTTAAAAAATTGCAATTTTTTAACCGAAATTTTGGTTATCCGAAATGACCTCCACCCCCTTTATTTCGGTTAACAGAGGTTCTACTATATATAATATGAATAGGTAACCAAAATATCATAAATATCTACATTCACCAATATAAAACAATGAAATAGTCATAAAAACTAAAAAAAAAAAAATTGCTTCATAGACAACACTGTGTCATATAACTCGATCGGTCGCACAGGGAATTTACCGCCATATTCACTGTCACTTCATTGTGTGCATCGGGAAACTACCTCCCGTCGAAAACTCACTCTAATACTGAAATAAAAGGAGAAAGCGACCAAAATTGAATATGGGTCACTGATATGGAGGTAACCTCCAGTATGCGCCCGATGAAAGGTTAACAGAATACAACTTCAACACAAGTAATACATTTATATTTAGTTAATCATGGTTCAATGTCACCATCTTCAGTGATATACTGAAACGTGTTTCAATAAATAAATATATTATTTATTTTGTGTTCATTCATCTTTTTGAGTTATTTACATTTACAAACAACCTAAGTTAATATAACACAAGTATCCTGAATTTGTAAACCACATCCTTTTTAATTTTACCTATGTCCAAAATTGTTATAAGCCATTCTTTAACCCTACAACTGTCCATGTTAATGTTTTGCAACGCCAAGTCATTTCAGTGCGTGTGCAAGCATATTTTCAAAAATTCGCCAAATATAGTAATTGTATACCAATCCAAAAGTGTTCCGTACCTTTTTTGTAGAGAAAGGTTCAAAGAATTCATATATATGCAATTAAAAAATTTATTGATGTAAAACTGTAAAAGTTATTAGCTCAAGAAACAAAAAATGTTCAGTAACGAAAGGAAAATGTTCAACTTTAGGCCTACATAACAAGTAGTAAACATTTTTTGTAATTTTTTCGTAAGCGTAAAAAGTTTCATAATTTAGTTCTTAATAGAACTGTATAAACACATTTCTCAATTTCAAATTTCTTATTTTGAAAACACCAGTTTTGATGTTCAATCTACACGACTGCTAACAAAACTAGGCCTAGTTTCAAACTTAATTTATTAATATTTGCTTTATCCAAAAATGAAATATTATTATAACAAAGTGTAGAGAATAAATCAAAGAATTGAACTGTATACTTGTAAATTATCTTTTCCTAAAAGTGGTTTGACTTAGAATTATTTGAATAACAAAAGTGAGAAAAAATGTAGAAATCTCTCGCCCGTTCAAGCTATACAAAATGCGTAAGGGTTCATATTCAAACCTTAGATGAGACCGTGTTAGCAGTCACTTTCCCACGGTCCTACACAATAAACTGTTCAAATATAGCAAATTTGGTTAACAGGGAAAGTTAGCTTGAAGCATTATGTTTACAAAGATACCAAGATATCTCTAAAACACGATATCACGTGTAATAAATAATGCTGTTTATGGTTGGAAAACTGACCAATTGCAAGGGTCTACAAAATGCCCCACAACTTTATAACACTTTGTCCAATTTTTGATTGGATGGCAGTATTAGATAGGGGAAATTGTGAAGAATCCAACGATATCTAGGTTTACTTTAGAAGAAGTACTGGGCGGGCTTTAGAGAGAGAAGAAAGATGTGTTACTTTGTCGTGCTTTATGACGAAATCCGGTGAATTGACGGACGCTGAGTTTGTTGAAGAAAACTAATAAACTGCAACGGTGATTAAGTATGTAAATATACGTTTTAGAAAGAACTTGTAAATACAAAAATTAAAGTTTAGATCATTACCTTTCCAACGGTTTTTGATTTATTGTGATTGCATAATTTTTAGTGGGTGAAATATTCATTACAAGTAGAGTTGTCAAAATTTATCGTTTTCACGTGCCACGCCCCCTTGACCACTCAAATTGAGTAGTCTGACAGTACGAGGGTTAACAGTCTTTATTGGGTAGATATAAAAAGAACTACCTATTGCAGTTTGTACTATGGAAAATTTCTATCTAGTTTTTTTGATTCAATTAACTGAACCCCAAAAGTTTGTACATCTATCTTTATAGAGAGGTATAAAGTTTTTTAAACACCCAAACTGAGCGGAAAATATTTTTGTATGGAAACGATTTGAACCAATGAAAATGCTCAAGTAACACTAATAAAACATTGTTTAAACAAATAACCTTTTTTAAATACACTTTTGTTAATTTTTTTAACCATAATACAGAGGAATTAAGTGACAAAACTACAAATTTGTCACACAAGAAATATGAAATTGGTAACAAATATTCAATATCAGCTGATTCAGAATGCAGTAAAATCCAAAACCATCATAAACTATAGGGGTTCCATAAGAAATTCGAAAGTTGGCAGCCATTTTCCAATATAAAAACAACAGTAAAAACTATACTTTAAAATGGAACGTGTAGCCTAATAATCAGAGGGATTTCGTTCAACAACTATTTGAAATAATGAGAACACAACAGTTCATATTGATAATCTGTTCATTTTATATTAACCTAATTGTTAAATTGAGTTTATTTTTAAACTTTATACCCCTCTAACTTTTAAACGGTTAGTTGTGTAAAAAAAACACCATGAACAAAACAGTCTTAAAATAACTTGTAAAATCCGAAATCATCATAAAATACAGGACGTTTCATAACAAATTCAAAAGTTGACCGACTTATTGGAAAATGGCGGCAATTTAAAAATATTTAAAGTTTGCTGTCAGATTTATAGTTTACAAGATACCAATGGTGTCCTGTTTAAAAAGACACCTGTATAGTGGTAGAGTTTGTAATTGCTAATACAACCAATAATGATAATTGAGTTTTCTTATATTTAATATTAACTATATGAAATGGGTTTAAAAGTATTTTCAGTTATTTAAATTTATTTCAGGAAATGTAATGTCAAGAACTTTGATGGGAGGACGTTCTGAACGGAATGAGTTTCTATTGCTTCATGCGTTTACTGAAAAAAATTATATTGTACCTGACAAAATTTATGGAAAGGCAGTTGTGGTAAGCTGTATTTATTTTATATTTCTTCTTCGTGGAAAGTTTAATAACATATCAGCAATTAAAAAATTGTCTTCACTTTATATCTTTTCGTGGACTGTAGGCCAAATGCTAAAAGGATTCAAAATTGTTAATAATATTATTGTTTTCTTACAATTATCATTTTTATTTTAGTGTAATATATAATTTTACTACAGTTTGACTTATTAATTTATGTTTCTAATTAAAATTCTCTATTTTAGATCTCTGAGATCCCAAGATGAACATTTTCATTATATTGCTATAGTTTCATCTTTTTGTATTTGTTGAAGTTTTCTAAAAATATATGAAATTTGTTCAACAAAACTATGCTAGCAATTTCAATCAGCAGTCGCAAGTGCTTTATGAGCTGCTGTTTTGTTTTATAAACACAGGGAAAATATTACTAGTCTTGTATCAGACTATAAAAAAAAGAAAGAAATGATTCTATTGTATAAAAAGTTAAATGTTGTTCTTGGACCATTGTTTTTGAAAATGAGTGTGACGCGCTTGCAGTGACATTACCATGGTACAGACCACTGCAGTATGTAGGTCACGTGGTTCGAGACAGGAGGTCGCCGAGCTCTCCGTGTGAAATGTTTTAGGACCCCTATTTAAATTATAATTAAGTGCTGTTCATAATAAAATATGATCGGCTAAAGGTGCGAATATATGGCGACCGGTAGGGTTGGGGTTTTAACCAAGTTAGGCCGCGTAAATTAGTGAAGTGATGTGTTTAACCGAGATAACGGCCTCAAGGCTAACGGTACCATTTATGAAAGCAATCGCGACTTTAAATTAAGGTAGGGTATAATTATAACTAGGCCAAATTATACGGTAGCATCAAAGCTGGTTCCTAAGGTTATGGTGTAGTGAATAGTGTGTTGGTGTGCGAAAGATTATTCGTAATTTTGTTAAGTGATTCACGGCGTGGGCAAAATGGCGTACCAGCAACTCGGTACGTTTGGTGAAATCAACTTAGCGCCAGGGCTCATGCGCCTCATGAGTTTATGCAATTAATGATTCTCAATAAAAAAAGTAAACATAAGTGGAAAGCTTAATTATTGGAAACTAGATGAGTTATGCACAAAATATGTTCAGATTTAAAATGAAGATCTATTAGCATCACTGCCCACCCAAACAAGCCAATCTAAACAATTCCAATCTCTAAACAAGCCAAACTACTCAAAAGTTGCAGTAGCACATGGATATCAAAATCATACAAAAGTTATAACGTAACAACATCTCTCTTAGTTTAATATTTTTTAGAAATCCCTGCGTTTGGAAGCCATTTACAACATTGTCAAAAAATATCTCGGGGATGTGTAAAGTGCCGCTTCATCCAAATAAGAAAGTGTTTAGGCTTAAATTAATATATTGGATTATCATAAACATTAATAACACAAACATTAAATATATTCATAACATAAAATTATACAGCAAATATAATAGTTAGTCTTAGCTCAAGAAATTATGTAGGTATAAGGTTCAGACGCAATTATTGCTCTAAAGTCAATAACGCAAATTACTAAACTAAAGTTCAAATTTAAATATTATATGTACAATTCTTATCAAGTCTATGTTCATTCATTAGGATAATAAGATGTCTTTATTTGCTTAGAAACTTAGAATAGTGTTTGATGTCACAACAAATAGTTAGAGAAACTTTATTACTCAGTTATATATTCTAATAGAGAATATGGAGTATAAAAAATAAGGTTAGATCTTACCCATTTAGAGAATAGCTTCCTGGATAACTATTTCATCCGTTTTATTTCGTCTTACTTTCTCAAATTATGTTCGAGACCATCTTAAAACATTTCAGTGAACATCTAAGGTCCTTCTCAACTCCTTTGCGCCAAGATTTTATTTCTTCTCGGAGTTACGTTAATAGGCGACTGTATTGAACTATATCCTCAATCTTAATAATCGAAACTTTGCGTTTGTTGCAAAAGTATCCTTCTTTCAAAACACCTGATTTTTATACACTGCACTTTGTATAATTAACAACTATTTTTACTCGCTGCACTTAGCCTTATTCCTTTAATTAAATTTTCACGCTTAGTTCTTAACATTTCTAAATTTTACATATGTTTGTTTTAATATCTAGGGAAATTTTTTAAAATTATTTAATATATGTTGCAAACAACTTATTTACCTTTTTATTTTTAAATTAGAAATAATTGTTTTACTTAGACACTTGAAGAGTTTCGTACATTTGAATACGAAACGGATCCGCGTAATATTCTCAACCAATCAGATTGCAAGGTTACCAATGAGGCTATCTTGTTGTTTCCTAACTTAAATATGTAGAATCGTGTGGTTTATTTTGTCTGATTGTATGACCTATTGATGCTGTTGTAACAATTAAATGTACTATTCGGAAAGCTTAATTCCTTAGGAATCCTTAGATATTCTTGGGTTTTTTTATAGTGGCTTCTAGAAAAGATATTTGTAGAAATCAATTCCCTTGTGCGGTATTTTGGTCTTAGATCGACTTCTTATTAAAAGGTTTAATTTTGATTGAGTTTTTGTTACTCTTGCAAACCTATTTAGGTTTTCGGGTGTTGTAAGTTAATTAGAATGTAATGGTTATAATTTTGTTAGCTATGGTGTTTTGGAAATTATTAATTTGATCGCAAATGTCTTTTGTATTGGTTTTGTTTCCTAGGCCTGATGTTAATTCACCATTTCGCCGCTGGATGTCGCGGTCACTTCTTTTAATTAATTTGTATTGATGTAATATTTTGAATCGTATTTTCTTTTAGAAAACTATATACTACATCATTTTGAGTTGTTTTAAAGAAAGCCAAATGAAACAAGTCATGATCATTAGAACTGACAGTGTATGTGTTCTTCTTGTGAGGAAACCTTTAAGAAAAGGTAGATTTTTATCAAGTGGTGAGCTAAAGAGGCTGTTGATATCTCGGCAATTTAAAACAAAACTTTTATATTGACATAAGGGGATTCTATTAATAGTATTTTACCTGTTATTTAATCCGTTGTGACTTTGTTTGCTTATAATATTTAATGCGTTTCAAGACCGTGATTCCATCTTCAAGTATTTTCTCACTTTGAGGTCATCATATACATATAAAAAACACAAAAGGAAAAAACATTAAAACTCTAAAAGTACATAACATATAGTCCTGGATGATTGTAGTTGGTGTACACCATCACATGGTCTATGATACACTGCCTAATTTTTGTAATGAAGCTATTGAACTTGTTTTATTTTAATAGTCAAGGGCTATATCTTGGTCATTGGACTGAAATGACAGTTGATAATTTAATATTTAATTATTGTAGGATTGTTTCTGAATTCTTTCTAAATTTCTAACTCTTCAATACGGTAGCGTTTATTAATCTTCTTTTTATGCAAAAATAAAGAGGTGTCTAATTTAATATGAAATTTGTATGATTTTGGTCCATTAAGTCCTGTGCAAAATTTTACTTAACCTTACGTATGTTATTGAGCACCAACTGTTCTTTAAACGCTCTGCCTGTCTGACATATCATTGCAGTTTATTTTATAAACACCAGATTAGACATCTATTGGTGTCAATTGTTTATGTCGGAATATTTTGTTAACATTGTTGTTAGCACGAAATGTGATGTTTTTTATATTTTGAAAATTCGTTCTTAATATTTTAGAAACAGTGTTAAAATATCGGACCAAGACAAATTTATTTATTTCCTTTTTCTTATTAATTGGGTCGGGGTTCTGTTTATTTAATAATATAGTATAGTGGTCTCTCGGTAATCTGTCAGGTATCGGACCAGAGCACTGCTGGATTACAGTGGGAGCAATGTATATCTATCATTGAACTATGGTAGCTGTTCGCTTATGCTACATATTTTATAGTGTTTAGTTTACTAGAAGAACTTCTAGTTACTAATAGTTTACTAGGTAGTAACTAATAGTAACTAAATAGTTTACTAGAAGTTCTGTTTATTTAACGGTATTTACAGTGAGGAGGCGGTGGATGAGGCTGGTATTCTGACTTTTTTAAGAAATTAGGTGGTACGGATGTGCATATATGTTTGTATCTTTGGTTTATAAAAGTAAAACTTTTATGACTTATTGCTTCATCAGTGAATAGCTGGTATCTTTGATGGACATGAATTTAAATAAAACTTAAAGTAATGAAGTATGTTATTTATTTATTCTGTGTTTTTTGTATTATTATTTTTTACTCAGTTTAATTAATTAGTTTACTCAGTTTAGTTTTTTCTTGGTTAATACAAAATTTAATAATTTGTAATTCATGAAGTAAAACAGTAGTATTAAGTACAAAATTATATCTTTTCTAAGGCATGGACCCTATTGGTTTTGGTAAACACAAAAATTTGAAACTTGGGGCTAACTTTTTTATACATCTATAAAAGATAACTCCAATATTTTAATTTTTATAGTGTTTAATAATACCTTTGCTCTTTACAAAATGTTGTTGATGAATATTATTATTTTTGTGTAATATGTAGATGTATTGCCTAAACCCTTCTTAATTTATAAGTTTTCTCATTTTATGTTTTTGCTTTACAAATGACATTTTCCATTGTGCTATGTAACATAATTCATTACATACAGTATTGGACATTTCAAGGTTTAATTAATTGTGAAATTGTTTTATAGGAAGAACCTATAAATCCAGAGGATGTACCAGAAGAAGGTGTGTCTAGGAGAAAAGGTACTGCTAGAAAAAAGCCTGCTTATGCTGGTGGCTTAGTGTTGGAACCTAAAATTGGATTCTACGACAAATTAATATTGTTGATGGATTTTAATTCCTTATATCCAAGCATAATCCTTGAGTATAATATATGTTTTACTACTACGACCCGTGTTGAAACTGCTGTAAGTATTAATAGCTTGATGGTTGATCATGTTGATGGGTTTAATATAAAAAAATGTATAAGCTTAAGACCACAATAAATTATTGAAATTATTACTATCCAATTTATTATGCTTAGAGGAAAATAAGGGTCAACAAATTACACAAGTAATATTGTCAAGAAATGTTATATCATATTTTGAAATTGCATAATTAATTATTCAAATAACAAATTATTCTTAACTCCTAAAAATTGTAAGTAAGTAATTTAAGTATATTTTCAGCTATCAGTAAATGTGCAGAACATTATATTTAATATATTTTCTCACATTATACATTACATATTTTTATTCTATTTTAATCGTGTATATAATCTAGTTAATATCAAATTATAAAAAATCAATATGAAAATTGACCATGTTCCATTTGCTTAATTCAAAATATAGTAAAGTCTTCAGCTTTGACTAAAAAGTGTAATATGGTTTTAAATTTCTTGAAGTTTATAAGAAATTGTAGAAACTCTCAAAATTAAAAATTTTTTTTAATATTTAATATTGTTAATTAGGTATCTTAAAAAATGTTAGTTTTCAAAAAATAATATGATTTCCTTTCTATCAGATTTAAAAATGCCCAAAAACCTTGACCTTGACCTTTGATTTTTTATCAAAGGTTATAAATTTTCCATTTAACAAAGTTATAGAAAAGTTATGGAAAAATCCTGAAATAATAATAAATATAATTGTAACTGTCAATGTACTTACCGACTTTCTGTATTAACGAATCCAACAAAGAAAATTCAACACTCTTATATCTATCATGAATCACTTTCTATATACTATATAGTAAATCACATGGAAAGAGGTGACAAAGTATTTATAGCAGAAATTTTAGTACCATTAAAAAATAAGACAACGTTTTTAAGTTATATTTTGGACTTATTCAAATTAACTTTTAATTTATTCAAATGATACTAACAGTATTTAAACGCCCAAATAAAAACAATAAAAACTAACACCGATGTACAATATACTCGAAGTTACGATGAGTAAACAGCTTATGAGTTAATAGTTCTTAGTAATCGCAGGTGGCAGCACACAACAACGTTCCCCAATGACCGCACCAACACAATATCAAATATTTAAAGCAGAAGACCATTAGAAAATTAGACGATTCACATTATACTCACACATTGCACAAGAACAGATACTACACTTAGCCAAGAGGCCGAGAAGCGATACTGTTACAAGGCACTTTGAGTAACCAGTTAAAACGTTCCTAGTCTGTATTAGCGCGAAGTTTATATAAATTGTAATTTTTTATACCAGTCGCGGTAATTTTTTATATTGGGTTCCGGGCGAATTGCCTTCAGGATTACGTTTCAAACGTTACTAGTTACATTTTAACATGGAAGCACGCGCTTATATACTATGTATAGCCTACTTCCTCTCTAAGCTCTGACTTGTGTCTACACAAAAAATTTGTTACATGAGATTTCAGAAACATAGTCAAGCTAAAGAGCCCAACGGGCCAATAGAAGTTATCACTTCAAAAAACATTTTAATCTTAAAGTATACTTTGTAAAAGAAATTCATCATAATAAAAGTTATTGCCTATACATTTCTAAAACCAGTGTACAATAATTTGATTTATCCAAGAATTTAAAGGAAAATTTGGAATTTTTAATGTTAAAATAATATGAAAGTTTTATTATTAAATTTATTTACTATTAAAATTTTAATTGGCTAAAAATTTTAACATATTGCCACGCACAAACCCTCTCTACCTTTTATTTTACCTCTTTCGTTTAATTTAATTAATTACCTTTAATCAAATAACACCTAACTTGGTTTTAGGCCTTATTTGATGTTTTGTTATTTATACTAGCCAGTTTTAACAATATGAGAGGTTTTGCGATGACAAGAAAAGAAAAATCTTTTGTTTTCCAGTTCTTATGATTTTAATTTAAATTTACCTTGACCTTTTTATCTTTTTTGCAATTCTTTAGTACACTAGATCAATTCTGACTCCACTCCAGGGTCATTCCCTTTGGAGTTAAAGTTTTGTGTGATCAGTAGCTAGCTTACCTGTTAACTTTCTTATTCCTAGAGCACTTTATGAATCTAGGATATTGAATTTTATTTGTAAAAACACAAAATTTAATTTTAACGCAACAGCATTTTCAAACAAAATACAATCTAATTATAAACTTGGCCAATCTTATAAATATATTACATTCATCGATTAGCCATTGTGAGTAATGAATTTACTTTAATTAAAAATTCCCTGAACTTATTTATTTTAAAATATTAATTTTGAATTTGCAAATGGAAATTATTTTATTTATTAATGTAAAAACTTGATTGCCTATTACTTACAGTCACTAGATGTTCAATGTTGATTATCGATTCCTCCTTAGGTGTGAATTCTTCTTAAAGATGTCTTCTTCTCCATTCCAGATTGGTGTTGATACCCTCTTCTTAAAGCTGTCTTCTTCTCGACTGCTCCGACGTTGATAACTCCTTTTCTTTAACCCTCCAAGTGGCATGGTTAAAGCTAAAATTGAAAAGCCTGTTTTTAGCGTTTTGCAAGCATATTTTTAAAAATTCGCCAAAAATAGTAAATGAACCCCAATCCAAAAGTGTTCAATAGCTTTTTTGTAGAAGAAACTTTAAAGAATTCAAATATGCCACTAAAAATTTGTTTATTTTGAAATTGTAAAAGTTATTAGCTCAAGAAACAAAAAATGTTCAGTAACGAAAGGAAAAAGTTCAACTTTAGGCCTACATAACAAGTAGTAAACATTTTTTGTATTTTTTTCGTAAGCGTAAAAAAGTTTCGTAATTTAGTTCTAAATATAACTGTATAAAAACATTTATCAATTTAAAATTTTTTATTTTGAAAAAAACAGTTTTTATGTTCCAAGTACACGACTGGTAACAAACCTAGGTCTAGATTGTAACGTCATTTACTAATATATGCTTTGCCCAAAAATGAAATATTATTATAACAAAGTGTAGAGGATAAATCAAAGAAAATAACGGTATACTCGTCTTTCCTTAGTTCACAAAAGTGTTTGAGTTATATTTATTTGAATAACAAAATGATATCAATTTAATGAAAAGCCGCTACCCTACACGCTGCATATAGGTCCCCATTTGTATAACGTGAGAATCCACGCGCTTGACTTTCTCACTAGAACTGACATTTCAACTGTCGACTAGACAGACATAAAACCGGTTATTTCTGGATTACTTACTACCGTTTCAAACTCCAGACTTTGCTCTACAAAATCGTGTAAAGAAATCTGTCAAAACATAAGGCACTGCCTTCCCAATATCGATTGACAAATGGCCTGTTTATTGGTTGAGAGACTGTCCAATCGCAAGGGTTTACAGTAATTCTTCAATAAAATAGTAATTGTACAGTGACATCTGATAGGAAGACACCAAGAGAAAGATAAAATCATGACGAATCCAATGGTATCGTTATAATTGCCAAAGAAATATTAGTGTAGACTGTCTTAAACGTTGAAGAAGTGGGAAATAACAGTACAATTGTATGCAATTCGCGCATGGAAAGAGCTGTAGACAGATTTGCATATTTTAAAACGATGATTACGTATGTAAATATACGTTTTACCAAAAAGTTGTAAATACAAAAATTAAAGTTTGATTCATTTTCTTTCCAATGGTGCCAGTTTTATTGCGATTGGATGATTCTAAGTGGGTTAAATTATCGCTTATGCAAATATATGCAAATTCTCGCTAATTGTCGAAATAGCTGTATCTTGCGCCTGAGAGAACGTCATTTTGGGCAGTCTGCCACTGGGAGGGTTAAAGATGTTTCTCCTCAAATCCTTTGTATCTTTTGGCAAGACAGGCCTTCTTCTTATTTTTTTTCTCGCAATGAATTTACGGACCACTAACTACCGACCGGAATTAGGACTAAACGATCACCGAATCTCCTCTGTACTTCCACGTATCTCGTCACTATTTCCTTAAGCTAAGTCGAGTGCACGCCGTGCTGGTCTATCCATAACTAACTTTAGACACCTCGTTCACTGAACTCTCTGGTTTGTTTTCAGTCAAACGAGTCTCTTCCTTTAAACTTATATAAATAAAGTTTCTTAAGTTATAAATATATTTCTTGGGTCTAATATATTTGTTGAATTATTTCATGAATTTTGTTGTAACTATCTTCTCTTAATTAGGCATCGTTTGATTGATTTCTACATATTATTGTTTCTTCAATGGTTTTGATTTTACTCGAGTAGTCAATCCTATGACGTCACGTCCGCTTTCGGCCCGCTGACTTGACGCTCCTGTCTGGACTGGTCTGTTGCTAAATTCTGTATTGTTTGTAGTCAAAACTCTATAACTTTTTTATCTGTGGGTTGATTTTGAATTTGACTGTCTTGAATGACTCGTGATCACTTTCTGAATTACTTTTTGTAAATTTAACAATTTTGAAAATTTATTGTTCTTATCTTCTTTGTCTTGTCTTAAAACACGCTAAACTGGTTTTGGATGTTTTGTAACTTAATTAGTTCCTGAGATATGCTCCTTTTTGTTTGTTCTAATTACTCGCTTTTGTTTTTAATTTTTCATTCCCCCCCCCTTTTTAACTTATTTTCATTTCTCACATGGCTTTACAATACATTACATATACCTTGTACATAATCTATTGATTTACTCCCCTTTTTCTCTTTATTTTAATTAAGTTTTTTGTTCATTTATTTTGTTTCACAAAAACTATGTATTATTTTTTAATGAAACTTGACTTGACTGTGCATTATTACTTATTCTATTTATTTCTAATTTTCATTGTTTAATTACCTTTTAACCTTTTACGTTATTAGCTTTTTTAAGCCCAAGATTAACTTTAAAATCTCATTTTTAGTTAGACATTTTTATAAATCTGTAATTATTTTTATTCCATTTTTATTAACCCTTCCTGCTTTACAACTGACTCTATTCAGTTTGTTATAACAATTAAAATCTTAAAAGTTTATCTTTTTCTCTCTTACATTTATGCTTATAACTTCCAAACAAAATATCTGATTAAAATTATTTTAATGGCTTTTTATGTAACTCATTCTTCTCTTATATTAATTTTAACAACTAATTTTACAATTTTATATTTAACCTGTATACTAATGCTAGAAGTAAAGGGACAAAATCGTGCCAGTCTGAACAAGACTGATCCTGTTAGGAACCTGTCTCCAACGCTTACGCCATACCCCGATATGAATTCAACTAAATTTCTTCATTCCTTTTTTAAAATAAACTCTTGAAAACTCTATTTTAACTTTAAAGTGCTTTTTTAATTTTTATCATTCTTAATTTGGACGAATTTTAACCCCCTTTTTACTCTAATTAATTAATTAAATTTCTCTAATTAATTTCACTAATTGTTGCCATTGCAATAGGCCAATAATTAGCCGTTGCAATATACAGTGTGATTGAAAAGTCCCGGAACGGTGTAATATATTTTTTACCATTATAGATAAAGTAATGAGACTTGGTATATCAATAATAGCCATAAATGTCTACTCTTTTAAGGTATTATCACTTTTTTATCCCTTAAGGGGGACGGCCCACGAGGAGTCACACAAAATTCTTAAATAGCAGCATAGGTCGAGTTTGGTATCAAATTAAAGGTCTTAGTTAGTAGAACACATTGCCGCAAACCGGACTTCGAAAGGTCCACTCTAACCAAAATGGCGGCCCTAAACGTGTTGAAATAAATTGACATAAAGTTGCTAATATCTCGAAAAGGAAGAATTTTTAGAAAAATTTTCGAGAGACAAAAAATGTTTATTTCAAAGTGCTTGACCTAAAACATTACTTCCAAATCGATTTCGTAAATTTTATTTTTACTCTTTCATCTTAGAAAATTTAAAAAAAAACCCGTTCAAACTGAATATAAATCAGAATTTACATAAAACCATTGTCTCTTTAATATCCACAAACTGTGCCCTCATCTTTACTCTGTCCTGGAGGCTCCGACAATCGGTCAGCTCAGCTCCCTTGCCCTGACGTCCACCTTTGCTGGCACATCTCACGGGAAGAAGTCTCTCTGGTCTCTCTTTGACGCCCACGCTAGCGTCTACACCTCGAAGCCTTGGTCTCCCAAGACTTCTCTTCTCACCCAAGATTTTTTCCAAAAGACCTCCTTTCTAATCTTTCCTCTCTATTTAAAACTTTTGTCCTCATTTTACCTTTGTTCCTGAATGTTGGTATACTTAAAAATGCAATTCTGCATTACATCATTCCTAATTGCATAACTACTTACTCTATATTACTGTGATATTACCTCAAGATTGTTTTTGTCTAACAAAATTACCTAACAACTCATTTCATTTCATAACAATTCGTAGCCTTTTCCCATTATTTGCCTGAGTGTCAAAGATTTCGTCTGGTGTCCCTCTAACAACTCTAAAGCCATATCGAAAGTCTCCCAAGAGTTCTTCAGCAAATTTACTAAGTCTTCTAATAATTATACTAGAAAACATCTTTTATGTATAGGACTCGAAGCAGGGTTATTCTTTTGTAATTTTGCGCACTGATCTTTAGGAAAATGGGTTAACATTTTACTGTCTGAAGTTTCTTTTATTTAAGAATTGGTTACAGTATCTAAAGTACATTTACTCATAAATTATTTAACATTAATATAATACATATTTCTTTACATAGGGTGTTGAAAACAGTTTGGGAGTGGAACTACCAGAAGCTAATGCTGAGCTTGGAATACTACCAACTGAACTTCGTAAACTCATTGAAAGTCGACGAGATGTCAAAAAACTAATGAAAAAAGATGGCCTCTCTAATGATATTAAGTTGCAGGTAATTATATTGTTCTTAGATGTTTTTAATAATGAAGTAAAGGATTTTAAAATATTGAACAATGAAGTTTTGTAGAAAGTATTTGGATGAATTTTAATCAAATGTTTGAACAATATTAAGTCGGTTCTTGAGCTACATCTTTTTCTTTCCTAAATATCTATTAATAATCTAATTAATTAATCTATTAAATAGGGTTAATGTCATTTTCTTAGGGTATAGAAAGTCTGTAAATTAAGTAATTAGGCTGATTATCTGTCAACTCTCTAAGGTTCCTCTTAATAGAATAATCAGATAAATTGCTGATTGATGATTAGTAAATATTTACTCCCTATTGTTTCCAAGCGCAATGTAAATGTGCTATTTGTCAAGTAAGATTTTGTCATATGTTACAAAAATGAATGATGGCAAACAAGCAACGTTGTTCAATCTAGTTTTGTTTCCAACATGGAACTTAGGTTCCGAGAAAATGTTTGTTGTCGAGAACATAGGTTTTTAGATGACATAAAGCATTTTAGATGGCTGTGGACCAATTAAGGATGAGCCACAAGCTGAATGGAAACTTAAAGAACTAAAGGCAATCTACAGCTTAAGAATAACTCTTAAGAATTGTCGCAGAAAATCTTATTTTAAACCACTATTAAATTTTGACAAATTCATGGAGAATAGAAAGTCCATGAAAATGAACAACAGCGAAATGGATATCACATGGTTCCTGCAAAAGGAGTACTGTATTCAGCATAGACTCCAGAAAAATAAGCTATATCTTATTATTAATGAAAAAATGTAAACTACAGTAAAACCTGTTATATCTGGTCTGCTATGGCACCATTAAACAGAAAAGATTGATATGAAAGCATAATATCAAGCATATCTATAACACACTACGTAATTTTGTAGTGGTTGGTACAGTACTGTGTTCTAAAGAAATTTCAAGAAGTTTGTCCCAATTTAAACATTTTAAACTATACTGTAATGTTGTCAGGACGTTACAGTAACAGTACCTATACATTAATAAATCCCCTGCTACCATTCTTCTAATTCCACAAAGTTTCTCTTAATCGTGAAAACGGTTTTCTTTCTTTCAGCTATTTTAAGGCCACTGACTCTAGTTGAAATCTAAATTCTGAAAATGCATAAAACAAAATATAAATGCATACTGCTACCAAAGCAACTATGTCCATATGTCCAAATTCGTTCTCAACAACCAACATCACAGTACCAAAGTGTAGGGAGATTAGTGACTTGCATAGGCAAAGTGCAGGAGAAACAAAAGCCCTTGTGGCATTCCTTTATCTCTTAACTCGGAATGTAGTAGTCGAGCCTTAGTTTCTTAGCCAAAAGTATTGAATCACTGATTTTCCAGAGAGCCAGATATTGCAGATTTGGATATGACAGGTTTTTTGTATTTACAGAGGTGACATACATGATGTATTTAGTAATTTAATAGAAACATGGCTCTAGCAATATTTGCATGAATATAATCATTATGTGGCTCCCCAATTCAGCCTATGATCTAAATAAACATCTCAAAATTAAATTACAGCTATTTTTCCTTACAATATTCGTATTCCTCAGACTAAATAAAACTTGTGTTTTCATTCTTCAACGAGAAGCTAATTGGTCCAAACCATACATCAGCACCTCTCACTGAGGATGTGGCCATTTTTCAAGGCTAGAAAGATTGTTGTTACTTGAAATTAGTATGCCCAATTTAAATTACTCAGCTGATCAGTATCCAAAAAATAAGACTTCCAAATAGAGCGTTAAGGTACACCACAGTCAAGTTTTGCTACTGATTAAAAATCATATTCAAGATAAACCATCTGCCTTTCATTTCTCAAGTAAGATTGAAATCATTTAAACGGTATCCATCAGTATAATAATAAACTTTTCCCGAAATACTGTATAACATATTTAATTCAGTCAAAAACGCTTGCTTAAATCGCAGAAGATGTTCCAACCATTTTTCTGATTGAGAATTTGTTCTTATTACAACTATCGAGTAATAGTACGTAGTATTGAAAATTGTACAAAACTCATTATTGGGTAAAATTTTGTATTCTTGATATAATTGTAGTGTCAAGCTAGGCTTGTGATGTTTTTATTGGTAGAGTGACTAACATGGTGTCATAAAAAGAACAGTGAAGTGTTCGTGCCCCTACAATAAAAAAATATTGCAAGTATTAATATAGTAAAGTTAAAGTAAATTCAATAGGTTTGTATGCATTGATAAAAAATAAATTTCATAACTTTTGTATAAAAATTCAATTTGACCAGGTTTGATCTTTTTCAGTTATTTGTCTCAATTATTATACGTCTCAAAATTGGATATTTTTTGTATATGTAAGAAAATTAGTAATCCATGTTTTCTAACAATATTTTATGTTATTTTTATTTCAACATGACGGAATTGTCTTGAATATGCAATATTAAAATAACCTAAATTCAACCATCATGTTAATCTGGATTTCATTGACATCCACAGTTCAATTTCCAGAAATACTTGTACAGTAATCGAACCCACGAAATTTTAAATTTTGATTGAATAAAGTATTGCACAATAGTTGCGTAATGATGATGCAGATAGTATGGTAAAATTGGATGAAAATGTGATCACACGATTTGACATTTCACAAAACACATCACATCGTGAGACACAGATGTTTTGATAACAAGAGTACTAGATTGCATCTGTGGTCATAATTTCATAGTTTATAATTTAATATAGAAGAAGAACATGTGTAGCATGTGCAGTGAAAGAAGAAACAAAAGGTTTGTTTACAATTTTATTTTAGTTTAAGGTTATAGATATTTGATATTTAATAAACAATAAAAGTTTATTAATAAATATTCGCACATTCTACTAATAATTTTTTATATTATAATATAATTTTGTAATAAAATATTTTTTTTTTTAATTAGAATATTTTGGATTTCTGCACCACATTTTTTTTACAGTTAATTTATAAAAGTTGTATAAAGTTTATACGTGTATACAATTTGTTTATGTTCATTTAACTATTTATTTTATGTGTTTATTTTTCACATTTATTAAAAATTAATTGCATTTTTTTAGTACAATATTCGTCAGATGGCCTTGAAATTGACTGCCAACAGTATGTACGGATGTTTGGGATTTGCCAACTCTCGTTTTTACGCAAAAGCTTTGGCTGCTCTTGTAACGTGTAAGTGTGAACATTACATTTTAATATTGCATTAAATAAAATATATTTTTTTATAAGATTAACTCAAGAATCTTATTGTTTATACAATCAATACCTAGTAACAGAATATTTTTAAAGCATTGAGAATTAAAATTCTGACCGGTTTAACCCATAACTGTAACTATTATTTGCCTAAATTGTTATCTCTTAACATTTTGTCTATGTTTCCTCATACGGCTAATAAAAAGCAGGAAGTGGAAAAACACACAGAAAATGCAATATCTGCATTAAAACCTATGCTGTTTGCAAAAATAATATTAAAATTAACAAAATAAAAAATAACAAAATTAACAAACTAACGTCAACCAATCAGCAACTGGCCAGCCATTTTGTTTAGCAGAAGTGAAGATTGATTTTCAAAAATGACACCGAGAAAGCATTACTTCGTTTACACAGTTTACACCCATAGTGATCAGTTGTGTGAAGTAAGGATAGACACATTTTTCTTCAAAAAGTTTATCATCGAAAATATTTAATTCGAACACTAAATTTTCAAACAAATTCCAAGTGAGTTAATATATTTTTAAAGAACTTTTAAGAAAGTAAATTGAGATAAACTTTAACAAATTAAAGGGTGCCATTTTTTTAATGAAATTATGGAATATTGTAAAGACAAAATTAACTTTTTTATTAATCAATCTATTGGACATTAATAGATAGATAATAATATTTGTCATAATTTTTATCCATTTCATTATTAAATTTTATTTAGATAAATTTACTTCTATAGATGATGCGTTATATTTATGGACATTATCAAAGCTAACTCAGGTGTGCTCCCAGAGATAATATATAGTAATTAACTGAAGATATAATTATTGAACTATAATTTGATAAAAAATTTATTATTGAACTTTACCATAAAGGACAGTTGCAATTTGAAACAGTTGTGTAATTATCTTTTTTTTATTTATGTTTTTATTTTTACTATATATTTATTCACATGTTACACTGTAACCATACATATAAATAAAAACACAATTTCAAATTCCAATTAGATTATGCATGAAAACAAACAAAATATAATGCATCAAAAAACAAAAGAGGAATACATTTTTAACTTACTGATAACATAAACTATACTTACTTATAACATACATTATACATACAAAATACTACAGACACAATTTACAACAATACAATCAACAGTATAACAGTGAACAAATTAAGGGGTCTCCTAGGCATACGCCAGTTAGAGACTTCCATCAAAAAGAACAAAACAATATCGAGATGGAGAGTTCAGCAGGTGCCCTAACCTAACCACAAGAAAAGCAAGTATGAAGTTAAAATATATACATACCGTAGATAATAAAAAAAAAAAAACAAAAAAATCAATCGACCTGCAAGGCATTACATAATGTATATTATTGCATAATGTTGAATAAAGGTTCAATATCATCTGAGGAAAACAGCCAGGATTTTACATTTCTTAACATTACCCTATAAGACATATTTTTTAAAATAGTAATTTTTGGAAAGACAAGGTACTACAACACATTATATATTAATTTAATTTTTTATTTTATTTTTTTATATTTTTATTTTAAAAATTTCTGTTAAGCCTGCACGTTGAGGTGCCAAGTTACAATAACACATTTATCTAATAATAAAAGTTATCTATAGAAAGCTTCACTTATGAAGTTAGATTATCAAAATATAAGCGCATCACAATAATAAAATTATATTATTTAATATAGGCTTTATCTAACTTGTATCTGATAAAATAATTAACGACACAATTAACAATGAAGAAATCTGGGTTCTTTAATCACAGGAAAAGAAATATTCAATATCAATGAAAATAGTTTTGACATAAAATATATATCACAAATGATTTATGATTAAAAAATGTTCATTATTGTTCATCAATTAATTATCAGTAAACTTATCTCGGGGTAGGTTGGTGCCGTCTTTTCCCAAGCTTAATTTAGTATTAACAAGAAAGACATATTAGAAATATATATACACAGATTAAAGAAACAAAAGGTGAATGAAAGGATAATACGATGTTATGAAAGGTTAATTGGTAGGATATAGTATGGGTGAATACGATTACATCGTAAAGAACACTGAGTTCATAGTTCTGATTATATTTACAATTGTTTGTGTCTGAAATAATGTTCAATAGAATATAGTTTATAAAATAATAGTCTGTGGTTTCACCACTAATATATGAAAGAATCACAATTTAACCTAGGTAAAATCGGAAAGGTCTCACCAAATGTTATTACTTCTTTCTTAAGTTTTATTGGATTTTCAGCTATATTTGATGTAATCTGGGCTTTAGGTTCTTCTCTCAGTTATATTGGATGTCTTCAATAGTTATGTTCAATTTGAAAAATGTTCAATTACTAAAATGCATAGCACAGACCAATTTGGTGACTGCTTGCTTTGGAAGCTTTTACAAGAAAAAATTATTTAACTGTTGTTACATTCAGGAACTTTAGCGCACTTGCCTACTATATCTACACTTTGGGGTAGTGGTTTTTGTGAGTGTTTACGAAGAAATTAGTTCAACTTTTGTTTCTTATTGAGTATTTAATTATTTATTTAAAAGTGGCATCGTTAAAAGAATGGTTTATAGTTATTTTATAGTAGGAAATAATAGGTACATTAAATAAAATACTTAAATAACTCCATATTACTGGTGCCTCTTTTATAATCTAGTATTTTATGTTCAGAACTTAAAGAAATTAACAAATATGATTTTGTATTCCGTGTAAACTTGTGGTCCAATCATAAGCGAGTTTCCCGTCGTGGGCGTGGTTAACAGAAAGGAAGATGTCTCCCATAGTACATTGTAAATGAGTTTAAATTGGTTTTCCGATTGTCCTGTTTAAACGGTGTATATTTGGTGATTTTGCCAAAGACTTTTTACATGTAAAAATATCCATTCTGTCTATAGGCTTTATCGGTTTTCTTTTAGAGTTTATAGTTTTCTTGTAAATTGCATTTTCCTTACAGTTTTGGCTCTGATATCGATGTTAAGAGGCGATTATTTCAACTTTCAAATACAGATATTTTATAAATAGTTTAGCATTGGGCTAAAGTAGTAATTTTCTTGGATTGATATTTTAATTTTGCGTGATTTTGATATGAGAAGTGCATGTCGAAAATATCGGGAAGTAATTTTAATTGGTTAATTTTAGTTTAGAAATCGGATTAGTTCATATTTTACATATTTCTCGGGGAGTTTCACATATTTACCGCTAGATGTCGTTAGGCTACACAAGTCTAATGAATAAAAGTCCTGAGATCATTCTTTCTCCTTCTAATTATTTTAATAGAACTCTCTATATTTATGCGTTTAAGTTTTAAGACATATTTCGAATTGTTACAAAGGTTATAAAAACGAGCGACACTATAGGTAAAAAATTGACTGTATAGAGTTAAATTTGGTTTAAGTACAGGTACAATACCAGAGTTCCTGAAATTGTATGCAGTATCTCGCATGTTATTTACAAGAACAGAATTTTATATTATATTATATTTATATTTATTGTATTTACCATTTAGGTCCGTTTAAATAATCCTCTTTGAATGTTATTAGCTACGGCCGTTTCATCTACACAGAGACATCATCAGGCTTTGCTCTCGTCATGAATACAAACTTCACACATTAAAAAACACAAACACATAAACACAATACACATTTAAAAATACTAAAGTCACTGATTTTACTAGAGTTATAATAAATATAATTTAATGGTCCACATGCATCCTACTATAGTTTGTCTTTATTCAGTTGACTCTATTGAATAACTGTTGTGTCACTAATTTCAACAAATTTTTATGAAGTTTGTATTTTAACCTTTTGTGAATTTATTTATATATTAAGGTTAAAAATATTGTTAAGTTCAAATAACGCACTGAAAATAACCAAGAAAGGTTTTAATATCAAAAATATGTTTCAGTAAATCTCAGCTACATTCAATCATGTAACATTTTATATATTAATCTCTGACCAGATATATTTATCTTTGTTTAGCTAAAGGGCGAGAAATCCTTATAAACACACAAGAGCTTGTGCAAAAGTTAAACTATGAAGTCATTTATGGAGATACAGATTCCATAATGATCAACACTAACTCTTTGGTTTATGATGATGTCTTCAAAATTGGTAATAAGGTAATACACGATTAGTATTAACTAAAGTATTCAATTTTGGCATTTTTTACATGGCTCTAAATTAAATACATCAGAAAATATTCTAAATATTGGAATAATATTTCTTTACCGGTTATTCAGTTAAATTCATAATCAAAACATTTTGAATTTAATAAAAAATCCATCAATTAATTATTTTACGAAAAAAGACTGACCGGTTGAAGAAATTTTTCCATTAAACCATTAGTCAAGATGTATCATAGAAATGTGTTAAGTCTTAATGTGTAAGTCTTGACTTACATATTTCGTATAATGTAATATAAAAGTTGATTTTGACTTTTTTGTAATTCAAATAATTTTTTATTTTTACCAATACTGTATCTGTAGTTTATTTAAGTTTTTGAATGTATTTACTATTTATTAATTACCTCCAAGTTAATGTTTTGTTTTATTTCATTTAAAAAATCTGATTTATTTAAATATTTCTACGAACATAAATTCTTTATGCAGGTTATGTTTTATTAAGAATAGAATGTTTGTTTACTAACCTTTACATTTAAAAACATCAGTAAATCCCAAGTTAAACCTAACAGAAAAATACTTCAAATGATGAAATTTACTTTGATTTTAATTTTGTTCTACTTTCCAATTACAATTTTCTAATAAAGTATTCCTCAAATGGATTAATTTTACTTTTACTTTTTTAAATATTACAGTATAACCTCTTTAATCCGAACCCCTGTAATCCAAACGCCATAGGAGTGAAATTGAAAAATTAATTTGTTTTTTCTACTGTAATGTTTACTGTAAATATGTTCTGTATGTCTACTATTTTAATTAAATAATCTGTTTTAAACTGCAAAGTATTTTTCTATTACACTTATGATCCGTTTTAGCTGTTAAGTTATCTGAAAAGCACAATATGTTCTGTAATCCAAACGATTTGATAGTCCGAACCCCTCTGGCTCTAATTAGTTCAGATTAAAGAGGTTCTACTGTAGCTGAAGGTTATGGCCTAGTAGGAGTACTGGACATACCTTCCTAGAAATTGGTCTAATTTATTGTCGATCTTGAAACATTAGCACCTAAACATTTATTGCATGAGTCACTATCATGTTTTTGAGCAATATAAGGTTTTGAAATTTGTATGGTCATTGCTATGAAGGAATCAATATGTTTTCTCTATTTGAGTCAAATTGTTTATTATAAAATGGAAGAGATTTAGATTGCTTTTGTTTTGTTTGTGATCTTTGTCTTGTTTGTGTTAGGCTTTAGATGTAATCTTTCTCAATCATATATATAATACTGTTCATAAAAATGTAATTAATATAAAACATAGAACTAATCTCTATATAAATATGTGAGTGTAAATGTAAATATATTTTTAGATAAAGTCAGAAGTAAATCGTCTCTACAAACATGTTGAGCTGGATATTGATGGTGTCTTCAAGTACATGTTGCTGCTAAAAAAAAAGAAGTATGCAGCGGTGACTATTAACAAACTGCCTAATGGAGGGTTTGTGTATACAAATGAAATGAAAGGTTTAGACATTGTGCGCAGGGATTGGTCTCAACTTTCAGCTGAGGCTGGAAAGTATGTATGACTTTATTTTTACAAAAGTTTAAATTGTTACTCAATTGTCAGAAATTTTGCAAAATCATTAATAGAAGACACCAACACAAAACCCATTATTGTCAAAACGGCTCTTTAAGTGTACCTCAATTTATGAACCTAAAATCAAAAGCGGGCTTGACAAAATTAGTTTATGTGTGTTAAACAGTAAAAGCCTCTACAGCTATCTTTCCTAATACAACCTTCTCCTTTAAATGGTTATTGTGGATTAATTAGCAGATTATTCATTACCATTCTTTTAAATCACTTGCTAAATCTAGTATTATTATTTCTTGTGTAAAGTATTATACAAATCTTACAAGTGTTATAAAACCCTCCAGCATGTGAAATACTTGCCAGTAGGTTAGGAAAGCTGACTAAGTTATTTAGTTGAAAAGTGAAAAAGATTTTGCTCATTATTTATGGTGCAGTAGTACCTCATGATACACAAAGTTAGTGCAACCCAAACTACTGATATTAGTGGAAGAACTCGGTGGATGATACAAAAAGTTAGCATGACGGAAAAGCTTGGGCCTATTTGATTATGTGTTTGGATACACCCTAAAAATTTACAAAAAATAGAAATAATTGTTAAAAATGTTACAAATATTTTTTTCAATAAATAAAAATTAAAAACATGTACTTTAAAATAATAATTGGGTTTTTTCATACCAATCTATACTTTAGTCATAGAATAAACTAAAAAAAATCAATCTTTTAGAACTAGGACAGAAATACTTATTTTGTAGTAAATAAATTAAAGTGCAATATTCGCTCAAAATTAAATTGACCTGATAGCAACACTAGGTCCCCAGTAATTGGAGTGGAAAGGGTTAAACAAACAAAAAATTTTATGAGATATTAATTAAAATAAATTTATTTTTATTATCCGACATAAAATTAAAAATATAATTTCAAACTACAAAATTCAACGTTTAGATAATAATTTGTATTTATATTTTTACAAGAAATAAAATAAATTTATTTTTATAGGTACATTGTAAAAAAAATACTTTATGACCGATTCAATGAAAACTAGATAAAACAGAACAGAAATGTGGACTTGAAAAAAATAGGCAAACAAAAATTATGTATTTTGTCGCCAATCCAGACCTGCTTTGCAAACGCAATTGTATTAAACATTTACAGTTAACAATACGGCTCATAACATATGGTTACTAGTCTCAATTTGTTTATCCTGTTATTGAATTAGAAAAAACCAATTATAACTGGGACACAAAATAACTGGGAAAAACGGTTAACTGAAACAAAACACTGTTTTTGTTTATAACCAATAGGTTTTCCATCCTAGTTTCAATTATTAAACAACATACTACAGAATGTACTGTTTGATATCGCTAAGTTAAATCTGTATGTGGGATGATAATGAATATTAACAGACAAAATACACTTTTCACTGTTAAAGAATATTTGTGAACACATTTAACACTTGATAGGATCATATTTCCACTGCGGTGCAACTCAAAATCTCCAAACTATTGGCTACATATGGCGAGCAGCATTTCAATTTAATTATTCATTTAATTATTATTAAAACAAAATGCAAAAATATACATTACCCTTTTAAATACAGCAAATGAATTTTATGAAATCTCAACTAGATCAGCCTGAATATTTTATGTATTATCTCTCCAATGGACAAATACCACTAATTTACAAACATTCAACACTTTTACTATTGATACAATAAGAATAAATAAATAATTAATTTATCTTTTACAGAAATTAAACAGAAAGTCTAGTACATCAACTAAAAATATCACACAAAACTCTAGAATTACTTGCCCCCCCCCCCCCCCCCCACTAACTCAATAATTGTCAGAGAATTGAACTACTTACCATGATACCCATTGAAATAGATTTTTATAAATATGAAAACCTGCTTTGGTCATCATCACTTACTGTAATTAAATGTAACTAAAACAGAATGTAATATAAATAAACCAACTAAACAAATTGTATATATACCTAAAATCTAAATTCTAAATGAAAAATAGTACGATACATAAACTTAAAACTACTAATGAATAACAACAAACTTCAGAAGTTAACAAACAATTTTGAAATAACCACCAATAAATGAAAACTCTAACATTAAAACACAATAACAACAAAATAAAATAAAATGCAACTTTAATTTATTAGTTAGTTTTAGTTTTGCTGTTTAAATTGCATTGTTCTTTTTAAGTGAAGCTGAAATTAGAAGAAATGTTTTAATGTACATGACCTGTGTTTAAATATCTAAGTACTCTATTATTGTGTATGTCGGACTCAGGACTGTGAGGGGTGTTAACTTTTTTGGGATCATCTAACGATATTTCGTCAATTTTAAAATACACGGAAAAGACCATCTGACGAAATATCGTCAAATTATTTCAATTTTTGTTTGTTTTGAAAATATAAAAATTTTAATACGCAATATATATTTTTCCCCCAATTTCGGCGTTTTAAAAATAAAAACATAAATTATTTCAGCTTATATGTTCATTTATTAAAAAGTCCATTTATTTATCTTCAATTTATAAAAAATTCCAAAAAAATATTTATAAATAAACATTTGGTGACTTTTTAAAAAATGCTTGACAAATATGTCTATTTTTATAGTGTTCGGTTTTTAAAACCTCTCGCCCAAAATCAGTTTACACTTTTTACACACCCCCCAAAAAATTCTTGGTCCTAAAAGGGTTAATAGATGCAGCTAGTCCCTCCCCCTGTGCAAAGTCACTGAAATGTAACTGGCAAGTTATGTGGTACTTTCTGCTGAAAGCTCTTCACTGCACTCTCACACTCAGTTACAAGCCTATATTTAGTTGTGATAGACATTTGAGAAAAGACTTATCTAAATCCAATCCCTTGTTAACAATTATTTTTAATTTGATAGAGTGCTCAAAGTTCAAACACTTAATACATGACAGTTCTGAATAGTTTTTTGTTACTTTACAAAACCACCACTACTCTAGTGGTTACAATTAATTCAATACTATAAAACTTAGACTCTTTTATATGTTGAAAATCTGTTTTCTTTAGTAATTCAGTTTTATGTTTACAGATTTATTTTAGCTCAGATTTTATCAGATCAAGATCACGATGAAAGAATAAATAACATCCAGGAACGTTTATTTAAACTACGAGAAGACTTGGAAACAGGAAAAGTGCCCTTAACTCTGCTGACAATTGCCAAGCAACTGTCGAAGGCAGCTGAAGAATATTCAGACAAGAAAACTCAGCCTCATGTGTTGGTAGCTCTTAGACTGAATTCTTCCGGCAGAAAAGCTCTCAAAGCAGGGGATACTGTGTACTATGTTATTTGTGAGGTAAACTGTTGTTTAATTGGACAACTTATGTTTTCCTTTATTAATGTGAAAGCAAATAGGTTGCTCAGATGTGTAAGAAAATGAATTTTATTTTGCCTTTATCATAAATTTATGTTAAAATGTTTGTTAAATATAATAATCTTTAACTCCTGTAGATTTATGTAAGGACTCTTGACAGGCTTAACTCACACTAGGTTTTACATGAGTGTAGTTTTATTATTTCGGGCAAGTTTCAGAATCATAATTTTATATATTTATTTCTTATTTCTATCCACAGAGTTTAGCAGGTACTTTACTGGATAGAAAAGGACCAATGTAATAGTTTCTGAACTTTGATGTAGAAATATATAGGCCTATACAAAATTCAGCCTTTATATTTCTTTCACATGAAGGCAAATGTTATTACCCACAAAGGTTCATGTTGTTATGTATTTCTAAATAAAATTACGTACTAAACTTTTTTCAAATATTTATATAATTATAGCCTACTGTATGTAATATTTTCATATTACACTAAAACCTCGTTTACCCGGTTTTGATCGGATCAGTACCGTTACGGTAAACCAAATATCATGGGGTTTTTATGAATTATTTATTGTAATATACAATAATCACTATTGGTAAGTACAGAAAAATTACTTCAATTATTGCAAGAAATAAGACAAAGAAAACTGAAACTGTTTTTTAAAGAAATCGGTAATGTTCTTCTGCTTCACTTTCTGATATTTTAATTCTGAACACAATTAAGTCACTGCACAATTATTATTAATAATGAATTGTGATTTAAAAAGTCACTACACTCAGTAACACAACTTTTACTCGGCAGAACACTGATCTTACGATAATATAACAGAAGTAAACAAACAAGTGGCTTTGCCGCTGATTGATGGGTGCATCTGACTCACGGTGACGACGTGAGTAATACAGTCAGGTTTGCCCACAGCTGCGCCGTGCCGTACACTCAGTGCCGCAAAACTGACACCCTTCCGGGATCTGCCTCGACTAGCGTTGTGTTGTCGCAATTTTTTTTTTCTGAGGACCATTGCGGATAAATAGAGTTCCGGTTAAACGAGGTTTTAGTGTATTTTATTGTTTAATAGATTTTAAACATTGCTCTGAATATTCAATTAATGTATGCATTAGAACACTATTTTAGAGTAAAATACTTATTATTTTACATTACTACGAAAATATTTGTGTTTACTTTAATTCCGTCCATACAGTTTTTAAAAATGGCTAAAAACAGTTGCAAGTGGGATAAATTCACATATTAAAATTTCATTCAGAACTTAATATTAAGGGTTTATTTTAAGCCAAAGACATTTATTAATGTTAAGTATAGTAACATAACATCGTATAATTCATTATTTAAAATTGTGTAATCATACTAGAGTAATTAAGAACATATACTACTTCAATGTTCACAGTAATGTAGTATTAGTACTTACACTTTTAAGACTGAGTCTAAACTGGGAAAATACTTAAATTAACAATTTTTATAATCACACTGATATCTTTAAAATTAAATATGCCAAAAATTGGTACCGTGAACCAATATTTTTGAAATTCATAGTTTTAGTCTAATTTAATAATGTTTCTACAGAAAAGACCACGCAAGAATACCGTTGAGGGACGGGCTTTTGTACACCGAGACCTTGAACGCTCTAATTGCCTTAGTGCGACGTTGTTACGTTCTTTTAACTGAACGCGTCTGACTCAACGCATTTATAATTCTTTAAACTGTGCGCTTAAGCTTCGAGTGATAAATACCAGGAGTGTTCGATGCTAGTAGATATGGCAACGCTGCGTGCCCATCCTATTGGCCGCCACGCAACGGTATTCTTTAGTGGTCTTTAATGTAATCAATATTTTCTATGAACAAACGTTTAGTTAAACTAAGATCTTCTTAGGTGTGGCCAATATTACAAGAATTTGTTAAACCTTATTAAAATTAAAATTATTTTGATTTTTTGGATAAGCAAGACGGTAAATTTATTTGCTTTGTTACATAAATTAAAAAAATACAGTAATATCCTTTTTCAGGATGGGACAAATAATCCAGCTACACAACGAGGTTACCATGTAGATGAATTGAAACAGTCGAAGACTCTTAAAGTAGATTATAAGTACTACTTGGCACATCAGATCCACCCTGTTATTAGCAGATTATGCCATCCTATAGAAGGCATTGACGAAGTTTGGTTAGCAGAGTGTCTTGGTAAGTGTTCAAATGTACTTGTTTGTAATGATATAAATACATTTATAAGAAAGATATCAGCGAGGAGTGAGAACCTTCAATACAAATTGCACAAGTACAAGGCTAATTGCTGGTATTAAACTATTCATCGACTACATTGGTCTAAGAGAAAGAAAATGAAGGTAATAAACCCGTGAGACTATAGAGGCAAAACAGACAGATATATAATAAAATTTGATATACAATCATTTTTATTAAATTAAATAAATCTGTTATTAGTGATTATTCGGAAATCTGCCATCATTAACGTGGTAAAATTAAAACATGACGTTCCAAGAATATCAAGCAACTCCGATTATGAAATGACTGAAACTGTAGGACATAAGCCTAGAGTTGTAGGCCTTTGTGAAAGAAAACTATAATAGTACAATTAATTATACCAATATCCTTAACAATAAACAAATAATGTAGCCCATCTTAGTTGAAACTGAGAAGTCAGAACCAGAAAAATACACATTTTACTGTTAAAGAATATTTATTTATGAACACATTTAACACTCAATAGGATCACATTTTCCACTGTGGTACAACACATACTGTGGAACGAACTATTGGCTCCATATGGCGTGCAGTGATATATTCAAAGACTGCTAAAACTTATGAGGATGTAAAGTCAGGTGAATTTGCAGGCAACATTTACAACGCAATATCTGATTAAAAAAAACACTAAAAATTCAGCAAATGCATACAAGTAAACACAAGCTAATTAATGCACCTGATGGCAAGTGTTGGAATTTGAACATCCATCATTACTATAATACTTCAAACAGAGAAATCTATTATGTAGGAATAGTGACGAATACACTTTATGACGACACGAATGAACTTTTGGTAATGTAGTACACATTCTACTCTCTTCCCATTCCTGCAGAGTAAAATAGCCTTATAATAAATTAGGAATCTTCGTCATTATCACAAGGAAAGATTTGAGGAACGTGTTGCAATATTCCTAGCTTGCTACAATTAGAACCTCCGGTATAGTTTTGCAGGCATTTTGTTTCTGCGCGCTATGCTACTCCTCCGAATTCATTAATTTTACTACTAAAAAATAAATATTAGACAAAAAATTGTAGCTAGTGGGTCAGCTCTAAAGAAGACAGATATTTAGTGTTTTATTTCAAAAATAGTGTTGTTGGTTAAATTTAATTTGTTCAATTGTCTGTTGTCTACAATCTAATTCCATCATGCCCTTGTCCTCTGTTACAGATGTGAATTGTGTTTATTTGCTGTGATAACTTTTATTTCTCTGAATTACGAGTTCAATTATTCAAGTTTATCTTTAATTTTTGTACCATTAATTTAAATCTTTAATTTTTATAATAAAATCTGACCCCTGGTGTAATAGTTTACATTATTAATAAAGCTAATTAGTTGATTTGTCTTGTTTTTGTCAACAATTTTTATAGCAATTACTGTAGTGATAGGTCGTCTGCTGTAAAAGACCAAACTGCTGATCCAGCCTTCTTTGTTTTTGTTTAGTTTCCACAACCAATAATTGTTACAAAAAATATACACTCGAACTTTGTTGTAACGGCCTCGGCTAATGTGTCAACTCAGACACAGCGTCTTTTTTTTTACGTCCGGTGAAATCGTTATCTTTTACTTTATTATAAACCCCTGTTTTAGCGTCAGTAAGTATTTTAACTACTCGGCAGTAAATTTATAAACCTACAAAATATTTTACTTTAATTTCATTAAACATTTTTAAATTTTAAGGTTTTGTAAATATAACATACTGTAGTTATATCTATTAAGATGCGATGCCACCGAACAAATAAATGTACTGTCAGCTGTGTGTAACTAAACTCATGACCTTGCTGGAAAGTGTTGAGACGAGACAAAAGTGCTGGGTTAAACCACTTAATCGTATAGCCTGGCGAGACATTTACATAGTTGTGATCAGACAGTTGCCCTCACCCCCACTGTAATGTTGGCAATTTACAATTGTTGTGTGGTTTTAATACAGTAAGTTAATGTTTTAATATGTTCTGTAATTTTAGTGTTTTTTAAATTACAGTAATGCTATAGTTTGTTAATACACATTAAATGTATTTAAATGTTTAACCTAATTATTTACTCATTAAAACTTTACACCCTAACCAATGTTAACTAATTTATAATTCGATGTGGCCTCAGCTTGAATTACCGGGACCCTACTGTTGCCTACATTAAAAGAAAAGTATAGTTTTTTCTTTTTAATAAACGTCATGCATAATGTTGTCAATAATGATAATACTATATAGTTGTTTGTCCTTTCACTCAAGCTAACATATGAATTTCCTGTTGATTCATCTTTTATAATATCACTCGGACGTAGCATCAACATTCGTTCGGTCCCTTTGTTGACGCTATAATCAAGTTCTACTGTATTGTGAATAATGTTCTAGAAAACTGGTTATATCAACTTGTAATCAAATGTCGAAATCAAGACAGCTTTAAGATGTGTTTACTGTTTTCCTTTGTTGTTTTGTGCAGTGATAACAGAATAGTTTACCTTTTGTGAAATTTTCATTGATTATTATAAATTTATTTTATCTATTATAAAGAATATGAATAAAGGAATAAAATTAGTAAAGTAAAGCTAGTAACAGTAGTTTATAGAGCGAAAACACTATCCCAAAACTCAGAAAAAGACTCCACCCTTCTAATTGAAAATGGTGCTGTTGTTAAATTGTTAGATAATGCTCAAAATGAAATAAGAAATATGAGATGAAGTTTTGGAATTGACAGACATTGACAATGAAGAACCTGCAGTTGAAGAAGTAATAGATGAACTGATAGTAGAAAGTGTTATAAGGCCTCAAGAAGAACTTCAACTACCGGACTTCAAATCCGATGAAGAAGATTGGGCTCTCACATCAAACTCAACAGCTCCACTTACCTTGAATAAATCAGCTGCTGCTATTGATACATTTATAAGATTTGCTGAATGCAGCAATTCTTATGACACTGCAAAACTTGTGTGTTGAACGTACCAAGTTTTTGAAGAAAAATCTGACACAAAGAGACACTAGGTCTTATTTCAACTGAATAAAATGTACATAAATACACGGTGTTCATTAAATTATAATATACAATATCTTTTTAAATATCGAAGTACGAGTTATAAAGTGGTTTTATGATTGTTATTCTAAACTTCAATGAAATATCTATTTTAGTTTTGGTATTGTTCATATAGTAGCAGTAGGCTGCTATTAAATGTGCTAAATACATGGTGCTCCAAAAACATACTTGACCTTAAAAGATCATATTTTAGTTTAACATGCCCTGAATTATTAAAATTGTGCTATAATTTCTATTTATAATACTAAAATATAGTATATTATTAGGTTTGGATCCTACTTCATACAAACGTACATTGCAAAGGAAAGATGATGAAGAAACAAGAGCTGGCGAAAAATGTGTTCAGAGTGCAGAAGAAAGATTTAAGCACTGTGAAAAGTAAGTAGACATAAAAATTTATGATTTCTGAGACAATTTTGAAAATATGTAAACTACCATCATCTCAATTTTTTTTTACTGCGGAACTTGTCTCCTTATGCAAACCGAAAAACTACCTACAGCGAGAAATACCCAAGTGCCTCCACGTTATATTCCAATAGATAAACTGGAAACTTTGCTTTAACTGTTGTAATAATCATTGTTTGCAAAGTGTGCTTACATTCAAAGCTAACTTTCAGTCTCATTACTCAGTTATTTATTATCCGATTGTAGCAAATAAAGTATGATTTTGTTCGTCTTAAAATTCAACATTTTTTATTACTGTTAAGATTTTTTTATAAAATGTATGGTTTTCGTGAAATTTAACATCAAAGATTTTAAATGGCCGCCATCTTGAAACTGTTTAAGATATCGTAACAAAATTGTATACACTTGTTTGACCTACCAAGGTACACGTTCGTACCAAATTTGAAGTTTCTATCTAAAATAGTACTCAAGTTATAAAATAATTTGTAAAAAACAAACAGACAGAAAACTAGGCATTTTAGACCCATATTTATATGACGTTTTTTGATTGTCTTGACCTAAGGAACAAATACACAACATTTTTCCAGGGAGTTTGTAAACACCCTGTATACAATAATATAGGAAATGCATATGATCATATACTGTTTGTTTTTAACCTTTTGCACTCGATGAGCGTTTTTAACGAAGTTCCTCTGTAGTCGTATGACCACTGGGAGTGGCCACGCCATTTTCTGTATCAGCTTGGAATTGTTTTCGCAGCATTGTTCCTGCCAGCTCGTATGGCCACTCAGAGTGCCCAATACAAAATCCCGCGAACACTCGCATGGCCACCGTGAGTGGACATAGCATTAATTAGCACCGTAGGTGGAAACCTATTTCTTTTTACAAAATTATATTATTTTCTATGTAAAGTGCTGGAATCTGTAGAGAAACTATTGAACTACGTGAACAACGCGTGAATACTTTCCTCCTTTTATAACAACTGTGTTGAGCTCAATAATATAACCTCTGTATTTTCACTCAGTGCTTTACTAGTCGTTTTTAGTGTCGTGATAAATGGTTGATAATTTTAAAATTACAAAAACGGATAATTTAAATTAATTAAGTTATAATGTAAGTTTTTACAATTTTAAAACATTTTCTATATTGTAGTTTGTCATTTAAAAACATGACTATTGGTTGTATCCCACTTTGGTTTTCATATGTTATTTGTATAATATAAATATATCATCTTTATGAGGTTTAAAATACTAAGCAACGTCTATATTCTATTTCAAATAAGTTATAGTTGTCACTAAACAGAGTTTATTTATACAATATTCATGTTTGCTCTAACTCATGTTTACCAACTTGTCAAGTGAATTCAACAAAACAATTCCGAGCTCGTGATGCCATCCAGTCAAAGTGGTAGCCAAGTACATCCTGACGAAAGAACGGCCACTCTTGGTGGCCTTGCGACCTGAGAGGACTGAGTTCACGGGAAATAATACTAGTTGTCTAAGAGTCAGGTGTGGCCACTGGTAGTGGCATTTTGAGCGCAAAGGGTTAATATTGTGATTAAAATATTGATATATAAGTACTGCTGTTCTCTAATGTGATGTTTTTTTGTTTTGTTTTTTATAATGTTAAGAAATAAACATTTTTGTGTTAAATTGTCATGAAGCTATGTTGAAACTAATTAAATTTGTCATGGAGTTATGTTGAAACTAATTAAATTTGTCATGAAGTTATGTTGAAACT
>JAGFPH010001039.1:0-17523 GCA_018207615.1 Philaenus spumarius | reverse complement strand
CATGAAATTTTTACCATATCTTAATATTATAATGGTATATACAAAATTTGTATATTTACTTACCTAATGCAGCACTGAAAAACTTTTTTTAAGTCCAAATAAAAAACAAATTGAAAAATAAGTTTCCTCACAGTTATAACTTTTACAAAAATGTTAGGAGACACTTTATATTTGTTAGGCCATAAACTTTCTGTTTTATTTGTGTTCAATTACTACAAAACTACATTTAATAAATCAAAAAAATAACCATGTATTTTAAATTCAGTCTAGCCATGTTTTACGTGACTCTTGGTTTACAAAAGTTGTGCTACAGATGATTATAAACACAGATCTAAAACAGTAAACAGCTGGAAGAAATTACAAATCAAATGCAACTGTACTGTAAAATGTTCTCTGAACACGTTTCTGAAGTTAGTTTTAAAATATTCCAACAGATGGCGAAGTTATACGCATTTAAAGTTCAACTACGGATTAGTACGGAAACCCGGGTAGTGAAAAAAATAAATCGCTACGATCTACTATGGAATACCTGGGAAAGGGTAAAGAAAGAAGAAGGAAGACATTTGGTAGAAGACCAAAAACTGAGAATTCTATGGCCGGTTTTTTTTTTTTTTTAAATACAACAGTCACAATTTTCTCATATCCTTATTTGTAACAATACAAATTGTGGAAGAGGCACTTTTATGCAACTTTGACTTCATTTTGAAGTTTTTTTTCTATTTTTTGTTTATGTTTTATTTTTGTGTATTAAAGTAGAATCTGTATTAACCGAAACAAAGAAGGAAAAAGCTGTTTACTTAAATTTTAAAATAATTAATTTGTCATTTTTAATTATTTTGGTCGGTGAATGGATGCACTACTGTAGTAGTTTAATTGAAGAAAGTGCTTTAACATACATGTTCTCATATAAGTCATGAATACATTTTTAGGAATCTGGAGGATCAGTATTAGTACTAGAGAAATGTGTAAACCCTGAGTGTACCATGCAGCCTCTTCAATATCTTCCTAACATTAAAAACAAGCTTACTCTTGTTATGAGATCTTACATACAGAAGTTTTATAAGGTAAAGTTTAATCATAGTAATTATTCAAGAAAACATGTAAATTCTACAAATTACGTTTTTCTTAGTATCTACCTAAGAGACACTTTGTAAAAAAATGCTTTATATTTATTTATATACAGGGTTAGTTAAAAGTATGGAGACACCCCCTTAACTCTCCACCGAGCATTGATAGAAAATCCAAACCCGGGGGTTGTTTATAGGTCATAAAAGCACATGTAACGTGCTGCCGGCTCACTGTTACAAAGGTCCCAGTTCGGGCGCCATTTTTGTAACGTGCTGCTTCTTATGAGCCGTTTACAAAACAAAATTTATTAATAATTTTTTAATTCAATGAATCATTATTCCCTTAACCATAACAAAAACAATCAAACATAACCCCTAAATTGAAAATACGTTATTGCATCGTCAGATCTGTGTCTGTCACAGCTGACGATTAAATCTTTGTTACATATGTTTGATTTAATATCTGTGCGCACAGTTGGTAAGCTACAGGGCAGCTGGTCCTAAAGCATGAAATAAAAAAAAATGTTGTAAAAAATAAAATTTACGAAATCGATTTAGAAGCAATAATTTAGGTCAAGCACTTTGAAATAAACATTTTTTGTCTCTTGAAATTTTTTCTAAAAACTCTTCCTCTTCGAGATATTAGCAACTTAATGTCGATTTATTTCAACACGTTTAGGGCCGCTTTTTTGTTTTGGGTGGTCCGATTTTATTTTCTTTATGTCATTTTCCTAGTCTTAAATAGACCTTTAAAATGAGGTATCACATGACCATACTTCCCATTTAAAAATATTGAGTAGCCCCCAAAAATTCCGATTTTGAGTTGGGGGGCAATGTTGCCCTATGCATGGGGAAGTGTGCTTTCATGACCTATAAACAACCCCCGGGTTTGGATTTTCTATCAATGCTCGGTGGAGAGTTAAGGGGGTGTCTCCAGACTTTTAACTAACCCTGTATATTTAAATACTTAATATTTAATTAATATTTTCTTTATATTTAAGATTTAATCTTTGTTGTGTTCAGAAAGCTATGATAAAGCTTTTGTTGTGTTTAGTTGTGTTAATGTTTTCATGTGTTACATATTCATAAGCAATTAATTGTTGTAGAATTACAAAACTTCAAATATTACATAAATAAGAGTGTGTAAAATGATATTAACTATACAGGGTGTTTCAAAAAGGACTTTACAACTTTGAAAATTCATATAAATTTTATTAAACAAGGTACAGAGCTGGTTTTGGTGTTATTTTAAAGGAAAAAACTTCAAGTTTTTTACCTTAAACTAAAGATGTTCTATGTGGCTTCCGTTGGTTATTCTGCAGACATCCCATCGGTAGTCGATTTTTTCCCAGACTCGCACTAGCATTTCAGGTGTAACTTGCTCAGCAGCAGCGTAAATTCTTGCTCTAAGTTCAGGTAGAGTGGCCGGCAAAGGAGGTACGTTCACCATATCTTTTATGAAACCCCAGAAAAAAAAATCTAGCGGTGTCAGGTCTGGGGAACGGGGGGGCCATGCAATTGGCGCATCACGGCCAATCCATTGACCTGGGAAGCGGTCATTTATAAAATCCCGGACGTCAGTCAGATAGTGTGGTGGTGCGCCATCTTGCATAAAGAAAACATTTCGTTCTCGGTCATCCTCATCGATCTGTGGTATTAAAAATTGTTGCAACATATCAAGGTACACTATCCCATTGATGGTTCTCTCTTGGAAAAAAAAGGGGCCGTACACTTTCCTCTTGCTCAATGCACAAAAAACGTTCACTTTAGGGCTATCACGAACATGTTGTAATGTTTCATGTGGATTTTCACTGCCCCAAATCCTACAGTTATGTGTGTTTACCTTGCCACTTAAGTGAAAAGTGGACTCGTCAGAAAAGATTATGTTGTCCAAGAAATGTTCATTATCATCCACTCGATTTAACATATCCACACAGAAGTTCCTACGGGCAATCTTATCAGTGTCTTTAATTGCTTGTAAAAGCGAATATCGGTATGGTTTCAAATGCAAACGTTTTCTTAACACATGCCAAACCGTTGTATGTGGTACTTGCAGTTCACGAGATGCACGCCGGGTCGATTTCGTAGGGCTATTTACAAAACTTTGTCTCACTTGCTCAACGACTTCGTCAGATGTGCTTGGACGACCTGAGGATTTTTTATGTTTCACTGAGCACCCTGTTTCTACAAAACACCTATGCCACTCATAAATTGTAGGCCTACTAGGAGGATCTTTAGCGTACTTGGTACGAAAATTACGCTGAACTGTTGTCGCAGACTTCAATTCTTCAAACCAAAACTCACAACTAGCACGCTCCGGTCCAGTGAAGGCAGCCATCTTTAACGTAACTGTCACTAGCGCTTGTGCGGCGCGATTAGGCACTAGCGGACTACGCGAGTCAAAACTTGAACTGTTTTCCTTTAAAACAACACCAAAACCAGCTTTGTACCTTGTTTAATAAAATTTATACAAATTTTCAAAGTTGTAAAGTCCTTTTTGAAACACCCTGTATTATGTCACTACTTAAAATTTGTTTGAACGTTAAAATTAACAATCTGTTTTTATCTCAAGAAGAAATTGTAGCAACTAATTATTTTACAAAGTAGAAAATTAATAAAGTTTGGATTTCAAAACAAACTATTAGAATAAAATGCTATATTATTAAACTCTTATGAGTATGTTTACAATCAAATTTTGAGGAAGATGTAATCAAAAACTGTCAGATTTTTTTCAAATAAAAAGTAATAGTTAAAAAAAAATTAGGTTCACTGTGAAATAGTTTTGACAATGTTTGAAAATTGGCTAGTTAAAAAAAATGATGTTCACTGTGAAATAGTTTTAATATGTTTGACAATTGGCTTTAGGTTTGTGATGAAAATTATTTGTAATGTGTTGATTGCTGTGCGGTATGTGTATGCATTATCTAATTTGGTAAGTAATGCTTGCTTAGCATTAAATTGTATTGATGCATGTTCGCCCTACCCATGGGCAGAAGGGGCTGTGCCTCCGTCTCTAGCCCCCAGGGAGAGAAAAATATGTATATTATTTATTATAGACAGGTATTTCTCTTTTAAGAGAATTATTTGAAAGTCAGTATTACATAGAAGTGGTTTAATACTAGAATATTTTTTTAAATGTTTTGTACCGTTTTATTTTGCATATACTGATTTAATTTTTACAAGAGTTCAACCTACTGAATCGGCTCAGTGGCCATTTGAAAAATCTGAATCCAATAAATGTCTCAAATTTAATATAGGTGCTACCAGTCTAAAGTTATAAACAGAAACATGTCCAAAAGAGGTCGAATGTTTGTCTTTGGTAATTTTGTAATGATGTCATAACTTTTACGAATGAACGAATGAAATTTTTCGAATGTGTATTTCTCCTAACCTTTCCCGAAGAAATGCTGTGTCTAATGGCTCAAACTCCAGCTTTATACATTCAACCGTTCTCAGACAAAGTTGATTCCATCACCAACAGAAACAATTTTACTAAACGGTATGTCCAGGATGCTTTTTATACATTCCACAATAGAGGCTTTAAAAATGTTCCGTGAAAATGTTAGCAGTACAACACTTGCAGAACAAAATGATGGAATAATGAAAAAATTATTAATTTTCTCCCTCTGTAAATAGGTACTTAAATTATACCTTACTGATTTTGTAACAAAAATTAAATTATTAAAATTTAATTAAATTACTGTTGATTTTGTAAAATGTTTGTATTGTTACATTCTAATGATCTAATTCATTTTGATTAGAAAACTAGGATATAACATAATGGAAAACTTAAAACCAAAGTCTAAAGCTATTCAAACTGTAATCCATCCACAGAGACACACTGGTAGCAACGCTCAACAAATGATTCGTACGCTTTTAAAAAAAAATCATGCGGTATCTGTAGAAGTTCCTCTTCAATTGCGTGTTTTAAATCCTCATCATTGTTGAAGCTCTGGGAATAAACATGTTCCTTTAGGTAACCTCATAAAAAGAAGTCGCACACAGTTAAATCTGGGGATCGAGGTGGGCAATCCGAAAAATTACTTCCACGGCCAATACAACGCCCATTAAGGGTGCCATGTAGTAAGTCCTTGACAGGATTTGCCAAATGAGGTGAAGCACCATATTGTTGGAATATAGCTCGGTTCATTTCTGGAACCGTAAAATGAGGCAAGACATATTGATTTCAAACTTGTGCATACCTAATTGCAGACATTGTACTGTCCGAAATGTCGTAAGATATCTCCCCGCTTTCACTCACAGCTGCCCAAACAGTAATGCCTTTTGATTTGAGTAGAGTCTCTTCAAGAATACTCCAAGAATATGGGGATTGTTGCTGTTGTAATAATTACAATTATGCCTATTCACTACGCCATTGCGGTAGAAAGTGGACTCGTCTGAGAAAACATTTTGAGCATGCCAATCAGGATCTAACTCATGATACTAAATGATACGGGAACAAAATTCCACTCTTCTTTCCGGATGATCCTCAAGTAAATTATGGACTAGGTGACTTTTGAAAAATTTTATATTATTTTTTTTAATAATTCTCTGCACAGAAGACTTTGGAATACCAGTTTCAAGTTCAACCTTCCTTAGTGATTTCGGCATTCCAGGAGCATAGGCGTCGCGTGGACCCTCGCTGCCTTTCCGGCTACTCCAGCGATGGCGTTTTCCCTGGTCGGGGTGTGCCTTTGGCTCTTGTGCGAGCCTACGGGCGTTGTCTGGATGGTTGGTGGTGAGAAGGTCTTTAAAGAAAGCGGTAAATGGGCAGTTGATTTAATATTGTTTATTAAATCAACTCTCTGCTGGTCCCGTACTAAACTAACACTAAAACACACAAGGCAAAGGCAAGCATAATTCCCCCCATTTATGAGTCTACTCACGGATGCTGTTGCTCTCAGACTGATTATTGCATCTCTTGATGCTTCCAACTAACCCCCCCCCCCCTCCCTTACTTTACTCCAAACCTCGATCTCAGCAATATAATAAGCCTGCATCTCTACCTAATCTATTCTATTACTTTAAATTACATTATTATTATTAAATATTACAAGGTGGAGGGTACCTGCCACATCTTGGGGGGGCACAACAGGTCAATGGATGATCCAAAAGTTTGTTTGGGGGAAACAAAATAGGGAACATCCTCAGGATAAAACAAATTTGGTTGTTTATAGTGGAAAACAGCGTTTAACATTACAATTTTAATTTTGACGATTGACTGTTGAAGGAAAATTGGGAATGGATAAACTGGTCCGACGGTCAATATTTTGGGGTTAAACTAGTCTGACGGTTTAATGGTACAATATCAAAACAAAATTTCAACTTATGATAGTTCTACCCATCATTAAAGATCATTAGGTCATTATAGCAATACGACCTTTAAAATAATTAAATAAATAATTGAATAGGTTAAGTTAGGTCTCTGCAGCACATAGAAGAGGAAGGTTTCCTCTTTTAGCGTTGCTCAAGTTTTTTTTATGCATGTGACATCGTCTCGGGTGATATTGTTAGTCACGGTATCGGGAGCGGACACAGTCTCTGTTCTGATCAATTTTGCAGGTGGTTTCAGTAATGTGTAGAAATGTATGCCTACTTAGGAAGGAACACGATTTGTGGCTATGAACAGCCACTGTGTCTATAACAAAATTTCATCCGCGCAATCCTTGTATAGATGTGCTGAACATCCTTTTCTTCTAGAACATCGCCACTTCTGACCAGATTGTGTCTTGTCACCCTTTGAGTATTTAAACCCCTCATAAACTAATAATTTAAATCCTCTCTCACTGAACATAGAATATATTGCAACACACTAAACACTTATACGACTAGGCTACTACACTACACTGCGATTGTAAGAGAACTGAGTCTGAGATTAAGATAAATCCACTGGTTGGGGGATGAGGGTTAACAACCTTGTCAGGAAATCCTACAACTACCTGGCCACTGCCCTTTGGACCAGTTTAATCCCGACCCTTCTCCACATAACAAAAATACCTTTGACCATCGGAACAGTTTAGTACAACCCGGAAAATCTATGTTATATTATGTTCTCCCTTACGAACAATGCATTTAAAATTAGGATTGAGACAGTCTAAGCCTCACTTCCTTGCAGTTTTCTTGATTCAAATGAGTAAATTTAAATAAATGTTCAATTGAAATAAAATTATTTTACTATGCAAAAATACTAATTGAATTTATGGGAGTATCGATTAAAATCAATTATCTGTATGTATAATTTGTATAAGAAAATTAAACTCGTTGGTGTGGGTTTTTCATATAAAAAATCAAAGCACCTTTATTCTGAAATTACACAATCCATATCCTTCAGGGAAAGTAATACTAAACGGTTATCATTGGTTGTACGTAAAATCATTAAGAATACAAATTGGTTGTAATTTTTACAATTAAGAATAACATTGAAGCCAAACTTAAGTTTCATAATTAAACATTGTTGCTACAATTCTTATATGTTATTAAGAAAATCTTTATGTTTACATTACTTGAGCATAAGCCTTCTTTCAGTATGTTTTTAAAATCTTCGAATTAGGGCAATTAGTTTTTTGAAAACTAGTTTACAACCTGGGGAGTGGAACGGCGGGGGAGGCCGGGGAGGGGGTGTCACACAGTATTACCAAACTTCGAAGAGTTAAAGAATAAAATGACGTAGACTATTTCATTCAGTGCGTTCGTTTAGCCAAATGATATCTCATAACAAGAAAATGTAACAATTACTAAATTGGAAAATAGTTTTAACGTTAAACTTAGTAAGATAAAAAAAAACATCATAATTAAAACATTCTTGACATAAATGACTTATAAAAAGAGGAAGAATTTTACAAAATAGTAGAAATTAATTATTTGTGTATTCACCACAAACATAAAGTAATATTATATTTAAATGTTGGGGGTGACACTGGCCCCTTGTGTGACGCCTATGAGCAGAAGAGCGAAGCATTGATGCACATACCAGTTCTTCTCTTTTCTCATTAGATCTCCTCGAGTACTTTTTTACAACACTACCAGTTCTAATAAAAGATTTTTCCATTTAGTTATTGTTGGATTGCTAGGTGGTTCAATTCCTGGGTAGGCAACCTGAAATTGTCTAACTGCTTCTGTAACGTTAGAAAAAGATAGCCCATGCGCAACTCTTTACTTTTTGTTCAACAGTAAAAGCCACTTTACGAACCTCAAATTCATTAAAAGCTGCACTAGAGAAAGTAAGGTTATGTTTTTGAAGACTGAAGCAATATTGTTCTAGCAAACAGCTGTTCAACAATAATGAGCTTTAGAACTGCAACACAGTAAAACATGTGGTACCAACTCAAGAAAGTTATTTTTGGAGGGAGAAAATTAATGAATTTTTTCATTATTCCACCATTTTGTTTCTGAAAGTGTTGTACTGCTAAAATTTTCACAGAACATTTTTAAAGCCTCTATTGTGGAGTATGTAAAGTTTACAAAAAATCAATACTTTAATACAAAAGTATCTAAGTAAGTAGTAAGTATTTTTAGTTAGCTATACAAAATCAAATGTTTAAGTAGTATTCGTGGAGAGGGTAATTCAATTTGTTGATGATAAGCTGATTCTGTAGAACAGTTGGAGCAAAAGACTTTTACACAAGTCAATACCACTAGAAATAATTTAGTTGAAATACCTTAGTTGAAAATAATTTATTTATTGTATTTACCTTTTAGGTCTGTTTAAATAATTGTATTTGAATGTTATTAGCTACGGCTGTTTCATCTACACAGAGACATAATCAGTACACATAAACACAATACACTTTTAAAAAATACTAAAAGTCATTGATTGTACTAAAAGAGTTATAATAAATATAATTTTATAATCCGCATGTATCCTACTAGTTTGTCTTTATTCAGTTGACTAAATTATTTATCTTACTCAAGGCATTAAGTGTGCCATATATTGCGTTGGAGGCAAAGTTCAATTTGTCATTTAGTAGGATGTCAGGAACTTGCTTGTTGTGGGAATGAATTTGGAACTCTTCTAATATATCTAGTAGTTTTCCCTTTCAGCTCTTATGAAGAATTTTAAGATAAATACATAATAAATTTATGCTAAAAGGTAAATACAATAAATATATAATAATTTGTTAATCAATCCTTGTAAAACTAAGAACTGTACAAACTCTTCAGTAAAAAGATGTGTCTTTATCTAGGGATGGTTGATGTGTGAAGATCCAGCATGTACTAATAGAATAAGAAGGCTGCCATTAAATTTTGAAAACCATTTCCCTGTGTGCAACAAGTGCGAAAGAGGAAGTTTGTACCGAGAGGTAAGTTTTACTTTACTAATGGTTCAATTATTTGTTCCTATCTTAAATAGAATATTTTTAATATGTCTTTATTTTTATCCATGACTTGAGTAAAGCAAGGTAATCCGTTTGAATTGCCTTTTGCGCTTTAATAGGGCCGAGACAAATTTTCTAATTTTGGTGAATGATTTTATAAACTCTCTTCATGTGAACTTCTAAAAAACAGCCATATTTACAGTTAAAGTTTTACTCTAAATAATTATATTTTAATGAAACGAATTAGTTAAATTCACATTTATTTTTTCAGTGAATATTCCTCAATTTGTGCATCTAATATCACCAAACATCATTAGCACAATTCAGTACACCTGGGCAGCCAATATTACATTTTTGTTTAGAATTTCATTAATTTAAAGTTTTTGTTTAGTGATTTATAGCACGGTCTAATTGGTTTATTTTTACAGAACTTTGAATGTAGCTCCGCTCCAACAACACATGTTTCAGAGTTTTCCTTGAATGTTGCATCTTCTTTAATATTTAAGTTTCAGTGAATACTACACTAAAATAACATATTTTGGTATCTGATAGTAATTTTTGTATCTTTCTTCTCTGTGCAGGCATTAGAAATACTTTTAAATATTTTCTTCTTATTCTGTTAAAACATCTATCACAGTATGAAGGTTGTGGTGCATTGATGTAAACCAAATAACAATGGTTTGAATTTAATAGAAATGACTGAATGAATTGACAATATACCTATGTTCTTAAAATAACTGCAAAGACTTCAAACAAAATTAATCAGGAAAAGTGCAACTGAATCATAAAAAATACAAGATCGAGACAATTGAGTTTGTTCTCATTATAACTTTCTGTTTTGGTTGCCTTAATTTGCCCATGTAGAATAATTACTATACTTGGTGGAAAATGAAATATCTTTTAAGGCTCAAAACGTTTTTTTACTGTGGTCACATGAGAAAATAAATATTGTGAGAAAAATCTCTATCATCGTGAGTAAAATCTATGTTATAACACAGGCTCCTAACAAGAGTACTTGGAGTGTCTGTCATTACACTACTTTTGGGGCAAAGCATAACTGTTGCTGCCATAGAAAACACATTGCCAACCAAACAAAGAGAAACAATAAAATTACCGCTATAGTACTATACTGTGTAAGAAAATTATTGTAGCGTAGTTTTATGTACAAAATTGGACGCAGGTCTATTTTGTGTATCCCGTACAAAACAAGGGAAAGGTAAAAACTCAAAAATTATAATTTTATTTATTATTTTTACGGGAAATCAGTTTTTATTATTATTTTTTTGTTGATGGTTTCGAATAACACAGATATAACAAACTATTAAAGTATGTTTTTCCTGTATTTTTTGCTAATTTATATTGAATTGTTTACAGTACTCGGAAAAGGATCTTTATACACAGCTGTGTTACTTTCAGCATATCTTTGATGTCAATAAAGTGTCAAATAAAATGTCTATTGACACTTTCAATGCATTTTGTAAACTCCATGAACTTGTTGGAAAGACTTTAACCCAGAGTAGCTATTCAGTTGTAAGCTTATCACATATATTCAGAGGCTTATATCCTACTGGAATTACTATAAAACAAGAACCTATCAGTTGAGAGTAGGATTATATGGAAATGCAATACTACTGCTGGTCGCATTTAGCTTTAAAGAATGTTTGTTTATATTGTGTATATTTTATCTTTCTGTACATGTATATATTTTAATAAACCTGTGTTTATATTTGAATTTTTAAAGGCTAGAATTTTAAGTTTTAAAACATATACTTTGTAATAAAACATATGTAAATGATATTTTGTGATCATTGTACCCGTAAACATTTATTTTTATACTGTAAACTAACTTTTCTGAACATTTTGAAGTGTTTTTTTCAATATTTATTTGTACTAAGATAATATGTCACTGAAAGTCATTGATGCTTCGTGACTATGTTATTATAGAGGCTCATTATTACCCCAATCTTAATATTAAACTAGTAATACTCCAAAGTCTATGTTTTGGCCAAATTGAAAGGCAAATAAAAATTAATGAACCTTTACAAAATCCAACTTAAATGTAAGCTCTAAAGAAACTGAGAACACTAGCAGACTGGATTTTGAAATTACTTAAAATTTCCTAATAAACAAGATTCAAATGTTTTATCATATTGTATGTTATTTCCCAAAAAATTGCATGTAGGACTTCACATCATAGTTGATTGTATCAATGGAGGGTTTCCTGATTTGTTTGCAATAGCTTTCTGTAGCATTTAAACTAAAAAAAAAAGAACATATTGGTATGGAACTTTTACTAAAAAATATTCATCATATTTGTAATAGCTCTAAACGATTCGTGTTTTTACAACATATTTTATCCAACAATATTATTTTTCATAATATTCCTGCACAGAGTAGTGTGACTCTTTCTAGGATTGAACAAGAAGTAAATTTGCCAAAATAATATACAATTGTAACTTACTTTTGAAACATTCAATTGCAAACATTTAAAATAACAGTGTAACCTTTACTCTTAAAGATTTTGAAAAACCTCTTTCAGTCGAATGAATTCCACAAACATAATTTTGCTTTTTGGTAAATGATCAAAAAAATTCTGTCTTCCTGAAAGGAATAGCTACAAAGTATAAATTGTATGCATTTATTTAATTTATCATCTCTTTTTACGTCATTTAATATTTACTTAAATAATTGTTATGGTATTGAACAAGAAAACTGTAGATGTTTTTTAAACCAACTAGAAAGGTAGTCAGTCGCAAATAAGTAGGTGTAAATGGTCAAAGTAATAAGATATAAGTGCACTTTTGTTGCGAAAATAGCAAGATCCCATGGTGCTGTTTTGTTAACCACCTAAAGAAACAGAAAGGCACTTTAGAAGTAACCATATCGAGATATTTAAAAAAGTCTTTGAAATTTCTTTTTCTTCTGCAAGAAATTATCCCACTGTCAGAGCCAAATTTGTAACTTGTTTTTTCAATATGTATTAACATTAAAGTCTGTTGTAGTTAAAAATACAACAGTCTAGAAAAGTAATTTAAGCATTTATTATATTGTTTTTTATAGTTTTTTTTTATTAAAAATATATCAGCATGGGAAGCGCTATTTTTACAGCCTGAATACATACGGTACACATTACATATTGGATTATAAAAAACGTGCTTGTATTTATCGAGTGTTATTCATATACAGTTAGTGTTAATCGGAATATTGCAGCAACCAAATCAGGACGATTTCGCCCATTTAAATTCTGTTTTATTTCTTCCCATTTAGGGATACATTTATGTTATTTCAATAAAATGATCTGGGTTGCTATAATTCTAGGCTATAGCCATGGTGTCTTGATAATTTTACATCATATTTCATGAACTTTCTTGTGTGTCGAAGGCACGACAGGTTTTTAGGAAAGAACTGCTCATTTACTTGTGGTAGCTGATCTAGTGAATCTCCATATTGTTTGAGCCTAAGTTCAGATTAATTTTGCTGAATCAATCAAAACTTTAAATTAAAATGTGCACATTTTATTGTCTTCTAAACATAGCAAATAAATCAGTTTTTTTTCCAGAAATGAAAATGTTCGAACATCAACTACAGGCCTTTTCACACCGCGGTCATACTATGTCACGTGACAGATTTTTCAAAAGATCTGTTTCCATAGTTTCAAATGGTGTAATTCACACCAACCTCGCAGAGCCCCACAGACGTCGACAGAGAATCTGCAGGATCACTCCGATAGCGATCTTTTCAAACATCTGTCGACGTCTGTGGCCTCACGCATGCGCACTGGCCCGCTATCCCAATACGCACATGACCAAACTCTTTTTTTTTTAACTCGTTTTGTTAACTCGTTACAAGTTGCTGTATTGCAAGTTTTTTCGTTATTTGTTATGGAGCAGTTAATCGAAGTTGTCAGAACCCGTCCAGTGCTGTGGAATGTAGATTTGGAGGAATACAGAGACAGCCATTTAAAGGACATAGCATGGGAAATAGCAGATTTTGTTTTTCAAAATGTTAAAACTATCAATATTTTGTAGAGTATTAGTTTTGGATGATACTCATAGGAAGACAATGAACTTTTGGCCATTACAGGAGAAATCAAAATCGGCCGCCACTACCATTAACCGTTAATTTACTACTTAACACAACAAAAAGTAATTTTGTTTTGACATAAACAGTATTTAAAGAAATTAGCTGCTAACTAATTTTCAAAGCAAATCAATATTTGTTTTAATATTTCAAATGTTTTTTTAACAAAATTATAAACCACCTTAAATAAGATTTCAAAAAAGGAAATTTTATAGAGCAGTAGTAAACTTACCTTAGGCATACTACCAATCTTTCTCTACTGGAAATAGATCTCCTGTAGTTGGTGTCTTTTTTACTAACATCGTTATTTTTATCAGTGTTAAGATCTCTTCAAACTCAGGGTTAGAAAGCCGAAAGTATGTTTTGAATCTGTCATCATCTAGGTCCATGTCCTCCATTAGATAATGATACTTGCCGCACTGTTCCCGTCTCTGATTGATGGGATGTACAGTGTGTTCGGTTTGTAACCGAGTACAACAGCATGAGTTAGTTCCTCATCACTACTATCGATGTCATGCAACCAAGGCACATTTTTAGTACACGCGCTATTGCACCATGAACCACTTGCCATGTTTTTACCTGTTTCAACTATAGACAGCAACTGAACTGACTTGACAGAGCTGAAATGAAATCCCAATACCTGATAGACGTCTGTGGCGGTGTGAATTGCACGTCTGTCACGTGATGTCAAGTGACCGCAATGTGAAAAGGCCTTAAATAAGTTTGCTAAATAAAATAAAAAACTTGTTAAACTTGATTATTAAGAAACAAACTGTTGATCAACTGGCAATGAACAAATTACAATTTTTTATTAGTGTTAAAAAAAAGGCTGCATTCGATATTCCCGACTGTATGTAAAGAAGCCATTATCGTGTGCAAGATTTAGAACATTTATTAGAATAAGCGAAGTTAATAGAAACAAATGTAGTGAGAGAAAACCTATGAAAAAATCTATCAAATGGGTAAGATTCAAGAAGTATCCATATCTGTAAGTGATTTGTTGTGATTTTGCTCATTTTACCTTGTCTAGGTGAATTAGTATTTAATTAAAGCATTATTTATTGATAGTTAAAAGTGTATAATATCAAAGAGGGTGCCACTAGGTGTGAAAGATTATCATGGAGGTCATTAAGTACTAAATACATGCTGCCGGCTAATGCAAAGCAGTGGTGGTTCTATGGCAGTGCGGCGAGAGTAACAACCCTGTCACGTCACAGCGGAGAACCGGCTGACAGCACGTATCGAGAGAGAGTGGCTGAGTCCTTATACTAGCGATTCTCCAGGTGACACCCTACCGAAGAGACAGACTTGATCTTCAACGATTTCGGTCGAGTCTACAGTGTTATACTGCCCTGCTAAGCGCAAAGGGGGTATCTGCATAAAACAGAAAACTGAGAAATCAACGTTTGAAGTTTAAAGTGCTGTATTTTGCATGTTTAAAGGTTGCTTGTCAAATGTTTTTGATATTATTATTTGAAATTAATTGATGATTATATAAATTCATAAAAAAGTTAAAATAATGTTGTTTGAAAATAAATGTAGCAGATACAACTAAATGATGTAGGAAAAATAATACCCCGTGTTAAGGTAAAAGGGGGTAACTGAGTGATACTATGGTATTTAGGGACTATCTACACAGGTACAACCAAATTGCTTTAGTATTTTCACTTACCACCAACAACTTTAGTAAATACACCACTTTTTTATCAACCTAAGAAAGAGTACACAATATTTAAGTTACAATTAATTAAAAAAATTTAGCTCTACTCAACTGAATTTCTATTTTTTTTGTTCAATTAGTCTTATAAAAAATGTATAACTTGAGAAATAATTTACTCCTATCTTCAAAAATTATTTTCAGGTAAAATAAAAATCGCCTTTTGTATATAAACATATGTATTGAAAAAAAACTTTTATTACAAAATTAATAAGTCTATTAGTTGGAAGATCTTCTTTTTTTCTTGTTTCTATCCCTTGAATTTCCACTAGTAGTTTTAGTAATGTCTGCATTTATTGTTGGGAGTTGCTTCCAAAAAGCATACCTACTTTCAGGAAAAATCCCTTTCTCTGATTCTAAAAGATTCTTGATGTGTGAAAATCCTCTTTGCGAACTCTAGAAATTCCTTTAGCGGTTTCATAGTTTGATGGAAGGCCTATCTTCTTCAAACCTGACTTATGTAGAAAATTTAGTTCCTTCCAGGTTTGGTCTTCAAATTTGGTTCTATAGTAGAGAATATTTGATCCTGATAATAATGTATTTATTTAGTTTTTATCAAACTATTTTTATTAGTTTTCTGAAAAGATGATGACTAGTAGTTTTATAGATAAACTAGCGCTCCCCGTTGCGGCTTCGCCTGCACAATTTTAATTAGATATTATAATATGTTATTCAAAGCGAAACAATTATATCTATGGCTACCCTTCAAAGTGAGTTAAGTTAATTTTTAGTTGAAATTAATTTTAATATAATTATTTAGACTGTTATACACTCCTCTTTTTAAAACAACAGATCAGGTGTAAATGGGACCAACCTTTCTAGATATTGACACGTGCAGAATCATTTAATTATGATATTACGTTTAAATACAATCATAAAAACGGATTTTTTCAATTAAAAATATAAATGGACTTAAATTAAAGGCACGGATATATTAATTTGTAAATGTTTCAAAATATTTGGTTATTTTTTAAAAATATTAAATTAAAGTTTACTAATTTGTATATATTATACAAAATTTGCTTAACTGATACTGTAAAGAAATAATTAAAATAGGTATTTTTGAAAAATACTTTCATTTTTTTTTTAATATTAACATTTTATTTGTAAAAATTTGTATTACTTTAGAACCTCCTTATACACAACATTGGTGGTTCTTTCGTCAGGAGCAAGAATTACTAAATTGCTAGGTGAACTTACTCTAGAACATGCAACGTAAAATTGTCCATGTGAGAAACATTCATTTCTTAAATCAATTCCTGCTACTTTTAACGATTGACCTTGTGACTTGTTAATCGTCATAGCGAAGCAAACTTTAAGAGGGAATTGCAACCTTTTAAATTCAAAAGGATAATCCGATGGAATAAGTGGTATTCGAGGTATTAATACTGTCTCTCCTTGATGACGACCAGTTATCATAGTAGCTTCTACTAAGTTTTTACTAAGCGATTTTATTTGCAATCTGGTGCCATTACACAGTTTAGGAGGACATAAATTTCGCAACAACATAACTGGAGTTCCAACTCTTAGATGAAGTCTATGTGGTGGAAATCCAGATGGAGTAAGTGTATTAAGAAATTCCACTGGATACTGCACTGTTTCATCAATATTTGTAGTCGAGTCAACAGAATCGTAAAATATTTCTTCTCCTTCAAATAATTGTAATAAAATGTCATTTATTTCAGCTGCTTTATCGTTTGTTGTTGTCAAAATGGTACGCTCACAAAACCAATCAATACACTTATTTTTAATATCACTAATGTTAGGATAAATCATTTCAATTAGATCCGATACATTCGTAACCACTTTTCCTAGTTCTGATGGTATCTTAATTTTTCCGAAAGACTCAGGATATCTTCCATCTCCTATTTTGAGAAGAAGATTTGAAAATATTCCAGCAGAAGCATCTCCTCTCAAGTAAACTCTCATATTCTTATTTAAAGAAAGTTTTTGTACGCAAGTCCATAGAAAAGAAGATTTGATACATGCCTTTATCTCGTTCGCACGTGTACCCCTAGGTACCACAGGTAGTGTTTGCCGGAAGTCTCCAGCCAGAAGGACAGTAACTCCACCCATAACTTGAGAAGAATTTCTTAGATCTTGAAGAGTAGCGTTGAGTGCTTCAAATAATTTTTTGTGGGCCATGGTACTTTCATCCCAAATAATAAGTTTACATTCTCTCAAAACCTTAGCCAAATTACTCTGGTTTTTAATATTACAAATAGGATTATCAGTGTAATTTAAGTTAAGTGGCAACTTAAAAGCAGAATGTGCCGTTTTTCCGCCGTCTAATAATGTTGCAGCTATTCCTGATGATGCAACGGCTATTGCTATATCTCTATTA
>JAGFPH010001038.1:328240-344251 GCA_018207615.1 Philaenus spumarius | reverse complement strand
GGGGGTAAAAATCCTAAACTGAAAACATCAGTCTCAGAGTCTACTAAACGCCCACTTGGCACCATCCAATACAAAGATAAGAAATTGTTAGTAAATAAAACCATGGTCCATTCAATGAATGCTACAAAAGTGGGGTGTAGAGATAAATGGAAGAAACACAATGTTTGACTGTATTTGGTGACTTTGTTTGTATTAATTAATAACATACTAAAAGTCCCCTATCCTAGGAGGTAAGCGGAGTGCAGGCGGGAAGCACGTACAAGGTTTCTTTTTTCGGGTTTTTGCTTTATCTCGAAACTATCTTCCCAGCGATAATACCATAATGTACAAAACTAAAGCTGACCAAATATGCCACAAGATTCATTCTAATCATTTTGTGGCTATCTCGCATGGTTTGCCAAATATCTGCGCTCAAAATCGCTTATTGTTGAAAACATTTTGCCTCAGTTTTTTTGCCTTATAGTGTAGTTATTTTAAACCAAAATCACCCCATTACCTAAAAACAAACTCTTCTAAGCTAAGGATTTGGTATGTATGTTGTATTTAGCTACTGTAATAACATACTAAAAGTCCTCGCAAAAAAAAACCTGTGCTACGGCCGAAATCTTGGAAAACGGTGTCAAAACCATAACTCAAAAACTATTCATCCTATAAAAAAAAGTTATAAATAAAAAATGTTTGTCACAAAAAGAGCTACAATAGTTTTTTAGCAATTTTTAATAAAATTAACTGTTTAGCCATTAAATGCAATATTTGGAAAACAATTTTAATAATTTAAAAAAAATCTAATTAATAAAATAATTTTGTTAAACCTCAATACGAATTTTTAATTATTTATAATCGATACATTTAGTGTAAAAAAGTATTTTCAAAGCTCTAAACTCTATTATTATTTTTATTTTTTATTTCATTACAAACCAAAATAATGAATTATTTTTCTGACCAATTATATTCAAAATAGGCCTACTCAATGAAAAGTTTGTATTTTAATCACTCAACAATTTTTTCTTTATTCTCTGGTTTATTCCGAACAAAATGATATATACGTTATGTTTACTGTTTATAGTATTTTTTGGCGAATTTACAAAAATACTTCTTCAAACAGTCATATTTTAATTGTTTGCAAATGCCAAAAATCTATTGTTGTTACATTGCCGGTTCTAAGATTAAATACTATTACAAAACATACAAAATGAAAATTATATGGTAGGTCAATTTTCCTACCCCGACACTAGTACTTCCCGAAAACTTTGTCGGGTAATGTTACCTCTTCCTTATATAAATACAAATTTTGTAAACGATTCTGAAAAATCAAAGGTTAGGTGCTAAATTGTATGACGTCATAACTTTGCCATGTTTGGGGTGTCGGACGCGCAGAAATTACAAATAATATTGGCCCGACAAAATGTTTTTCGCTTTCTATATAAAAAAAAACTTCCGATTAAAAGAAAGATTACATTTAGGTCATACATTTTGTTACCGCATCAAATCAATGAGTTTGCCGGGGTCTCAAAGGAAAATGCCCCGGTATACCGAGAACTGTTGAAAATAAACATGTTGTCCGACTCTTCATAAATAAGAGATATACGATGTCTCAAGAGTTAGGTAATCATAAACTTTTTAAAGACCTGGGCTCGAGGACTATTAGGCCTACTGTTATTAATATTAAATCACATTAATATTGTTTCAGAGTCCTGACAATGAAACAAACCCCGAGTTGTGCCCAGAATCTGCGAGTGTCGTTTTACCACCAACACCATCTTCATCGACATGGTATTAGTTCTTCGTCCAGATTTTCCATTTTGAACAATACAAATTGATTAATAACAATTTGAACAAAACTGATAAACATTTTTGGGGTTCCTCACTTCACAATTGCACAAACCGAACTACGCGTGTGAACGGAAATATTTTATTCAGTTCGTTTGCACAAGCCAGTTTGCGCAAATGGCTTGAGCGTGTAAACCGCCCTTTACAGTAGAGAGTAAAATCACTCTTTGTCCTCCCCCCCCCTCCGCAACAAAACGTTCGGCCACTTCTCGTAGAAACACAATTAAGGAGCTTACAAACAAAAATATAGAAAAAGTTAGCAATACATTGCAATGGATGTAAGACGTTTTAACTTGCAATTTTCCAAGTTAAAAAAAAATTTCTGTTGTTACGTATTCCCGTGGTTGACATAAAAATAATATGTAGGCCTACTGACACTTTTTACACATGCAATAGTACCTAAATTTAGCCTATTTTATTTACATTTTGTGCTATTTTAAAACAAATTTAGTAGACCTAAACCTAATGCAAAGCACAAGTATTCATTTGTAGTTCTAATTTATTTGACTAATTGTCTGTTTAAATTATCTATGAAATCAAGACTAACAGGAAGATTATTCAAATTTATTTATCAAACGCGGAAGACAATGGAAGAGAACAATGTTTATGATAATAATTACTAAAAATGAGACTAATCATAAGCGTTAAAAAAATGATTGATTTGAATATTGTATTACTGGCAACCTTGTAACCATTGAACATGATTTGCTAACAGTTACTTTACTAATATGCACAAACAGTATATCTTCTTATCTTCTTAAGAGTTAATAACGACCTAGTGTTCGACTTTTTTATAATGCCTGTTGCGTTAAAGTGAAATTTTAGTAATATATGATCAATTTAAAACCATTCCATTCCTGTTGCGTATGAATCTCAGTTATATATTAACATTGAAAATTTAATTTATTTATTTGTTCAAAATGTTAGGCCTGTCACGAACCAGAATTTTTTTATGTAATTCGGTTTCACAAAACATACAAAAGCTGAAATTACCCACTTTCAATGTTTGGGAAACTCCATAATGGGCCCAAACGTTGCCAACAAAAATGTATATAAACGTATGGTAATAAGGATTTTTTTCAATCGTCTTCGATGTATTGTACGCTACGTAAAAATTAAGATTTACTTAATAATCTCTTCACGGAAAATCATTATTTCTTAACGGATATGATGTAAAATAATGATTTAAGAATAAATGCATTTAAAATAATCATCTGAATGAGATATTTTACAAAAAATTTAAACTTAATTTATCAATAGCGTAAAACTTAATTATGTTTAAAATATAACTTGAGTTAATAAAATATAAATGGGATCTATTCGACTTTATTACGAGCAATGAAGCAGTCAAGTTATAAATATGCAGCGAACTGCGAAACCCACGAAACTTCTGAAAATGAATCGAAGGAATAGTCCGGCATCCGGCAAGTAGCCTACATCCGTTTACAGCTTTAACTTTGTTCAATGTAGCGCATTCTGTGCGAACACTTTTCGAACTAATAAACACTCCATAACACTCTACCAGTACTGTAAAGAAAACCGAGGTCTCGCTCAGATTTTGAAAAAAACTTACCAAAATGATATTTTAGTAATGTACAATGCAAAACTGCACTTATCTAAAACCGAGGTCTTGGGTTTGGGACCTCGGTTTTCCACAAGACCTCGCTTCTGCTGTTAATGGTTTATGCCAGGACCTCCGTTCTACCATTTTACAAACTCACACACACACACACACACCCACACCCACACACCCCCCACACACACACATATAAATGACAGAGAGCAGAAAATCTAACGTACATCAATTTACATTTAGCACTATACTTAATTTTTGACTAAATTTTTGCAATAGTTTATAATAATTTTATACAATAATTATTAATTCTAGAGGCCATACATGCCAATACACACGCACACACAAATAACGGAGAGGGCTAATATGAAAACCAACATAACACAAATAAAACATTAATCAACAAACAAACATCTGCTATCATTAATCACTAAACAAAATTCACGCACAGATGGTGGCCCAAACAAATAAATACATAATACAAATAAACATGCATAAATAAATAAATATCATATCCTTATCTATACCTCTCTCCAAGTAATCATTCTCATTGCCATCATTATATTACATTCGTACAACTGAAGTGGCCTAAACAAGTTTGTACTTAATACCCCTAAACATATACATAAATAATATATACATACATAAATTGTGTACATAATAATAATTGTATACAAATTCGTTAAAATATAATTTTCTAACAACACAAATATTGTTAAAATAAGACATCCAGAAATATCCATTTAAAACAAATTTACCATATTAGTTTAAATAATATATATAACAAATGAAAAGTTAAAAAAAATACTGGTGAAAGAAGAAAATTTAAGAAATTTTTTAAATCAATCATATTCCTCAACAAGGTTTCGTGTTTCTATGTTGTAAACTTGTAAATCTCATATCAGCCATTTTGATCGTTTTTTAAGAGATGGTTTGATCAATTTTAATTCTATAATAAAAATACATTATTATTATCGAGGTAGCAAATTATTCATGCAAAACACTGAATCTATAGTTCATATATTTTGGAAAAGAGGTACAAGGCCAACCCGTTAAGTGAATGTTAGACCTTTTCCGACATTTAGGCCTACTCGTATTTCAAAGTCAAGTACCAAAATGGATAGTTTAAATTATAATTTGACTTTATATTAAAAACAACAAAATAGTAACTGTCATAAATAAAAATAAAATGACTATTTTGTAAGTAAAAACATAATAATCGTATTTAGTACAACTTTAAGATTAGAAATTTATGATTTTTAACAGTTGTAAAAAGCAAGAGGTAGTGAATATTCCATTTTTCATTAATTTACCACACAAAATACAATTAGGTAATGAAATAAATAAAATAGTTTTAAATATTCTGCGAAGCAATAAACAACTACTAACTTAGTTTCCAACTGTTTAAACTTTCTTGACAGAATAACATTTTATAATTTTTGTTTTATTAACTTTTTTCGCAGTTTATGGTTAAATTAAGTTCTGAATAGAAAATATAAAACCTTTCAATGTTTGTTGTAATTAAAACGTTAACTTCAGATGATTTTGTGCAACTGGTTGAGATAAATGAACGCGCCTGACTGCTGAATACCAGATTTATTTTTTGTATTCAAAACGATCTACTTCGGTGACTTTATAAATAAATATAACCGTATGTGTCAACAGGGTTACCTTTGTTGTAACGGAAATGGTTGATTCGGCCGATTGTTTCAACTTTCCGAGTAAATGGACGCGACTGATTGAAGTTTGACAGAATGTATTCTTTGTCTTTAAAATAATCTACTTCGGTGACTTTGTCGCTTAAATAGAACCGTCTGTGTCAACAGGATTATATTTTGTGAAACTCAAACGGTTCCTTAAGCCGGTTGTTTCCACTTTCAGAGTAATTTTTAGTTCCTGTCTTCAGTATTTAGAGATTTATTTTTTGCCTTTAATCAAATCGACATCAGTAACTTTGTGTAGCTTTTAGTGTTCTGTTATAGTATATGGACTAAGATGTAAACATACAAAAACAGTCGCTGTTGTTAAATTGTTAGTGATAATGTTTTCGCTTTGAAAAAAAGAACTCATATTATATTAATGGATCTTTATAATCTGAATCGACCTGCATTTTTTATGTACACTCATTAAACTGTAGAAAGAAAGTTTCAAACCCCACTAAGCACTCAATGTGAAGTTTAAAATAATATTTTTAAATAAATTGCCTATGATAAGCAGCACTATATTATATTGTTGTTAACAAAGAAATAAAACAATCAATAACAATGTGTAAATAATTTATATTTTCGTATTTATCACATTTTATTTTATTTTTTTTCTTTGATGGGTATTCCGATATGTTAGTTAAATTTTATGATTTTAACAAGAGAACAAGTTAAGGGGATTCCCTACTAATAATTATTTTTATTTTTGTCCCTGATTTTATAGTTTATAAGGTTTAAGAAAAACATAACATATGCCATAAAAGTTCTTTATATCAGTTTGAAAAATTTATTCAAAACAATTCGAGCACCTACTATGGTCGTGTTGAACTTCTTTATGTTTGCTATTTGGACTAAAAAGATTTTTTATTTTTTTAAAGTAATTGCAAAGAAGGACAACGATGTTTATTAGTAGGCTTTCAATGCCTCCAATATGTAAGTAAAACATATCTTGACTACAAATACTGTAATTACTTGTTCGGACATTTGCCATCATTTGTGTGTTAAATAATCAAACACGACGTTTCGGGAATACAAATCAAAGACTATCACCACCCCATTTCACTCATTACATGCAACTATTTAAAATGTTTAATTTATTGTTCTTTTTACAATACACAACACAGGAAATTAAAACGTGCCAAATTTCACCTATCTACATAATTATGTATGTGGGGATTAGTAGAATTAATTTTTATTGTTTTTAGGTGTTTTTACCACATATTCATCCAATATCAGAACGTTAAATATTTAAAATTAGTTTATTTTGAATATGTATCTTGTATGAAATAAATGTATAAAATGTTAGCTCTCTAGCTTTAAGGAAAGTATAAAAATTAATATTTATTATTACATTTCCACCCCTTAACAAACCGTGGTAAAATGTAAAACTGTTTTATTTTTTCTATGTATCAACACAATTATGGTTATATTTTGTACAAACACAATTTTATTGAATAATACATTCTAGTACATAAATAGTAGTACCCACGTAAAAGACGTAAGTTTCCTAATCTAAAATTGCTTCAGCGAGTGACATTATCGATTACAAAGGAAGAAGAAACAACTTGTAAAAGAATCACATAACTACCCGTGTAAGATAATATATTATGGTAGTTAATCGCCATTACACTGTACTTATACATCTAGCTTTGCCGTGAACGGTTGAGAGTTTACTTGGATATGTTTCAAAGTTGAAGCTCTTCATAATTTCTTCACGCAAGATAGCACCCGTTACTATAAGGACTGAGAGTGATTTAGTATGAATAGTTTGATTTTAAACAATGCATAGCGTCGCGTGGTGTATTATAATTTCGACTTTAAAATCATTAATTTTTGTATTTATTTTTTTCAAGTTATGTTGCAGCCATTATAGATGCTTGACAATCCGGCTAAACTTTCAATTTAAAATAAATATTGTAAATATTATAATCATTCACTCTTTTATCAGCCAGTTTATTTGGGTTCAGTATCTTAAACATAAAAAAAACCATAAATTATTACTTGTTTTTAACTGTCAAATTTCTCAGTAACAGATAAATATATCAAACTGTAATTCAAAGCATTTTCAGTTCGTATTTGCATTTCTTAAACTGTAGAAAGACCACCTATACCGATGAAATTGTGGTTTCCAATAAATGGCAAACACATTACTTCAAATGCAGAATCAAATTACTTTTATAGTAGTCAATGAGGGCAGATCAAATCCCAGTACCGAAATGTTAATTGCATTTTAATTATTTTTTATGTTTTAAAACCTATATTGTTTGGTATTCCAATTGGTTTATTATGTTCATGAATTGTTTTAGATAAAAAACAAATACGTACAAAAAAAACAACTGATGTCGCAAATTTATTTTGTTATATTTTATTTAAAAATTTAGTGTTTACTATCAATTCAACATAAAAAACTATACACATTAAATTTTGAGTCAGTTTAATTAAAGTCACTTAAAAATATTTTTCAAATCTAAAATAACCTATTTTAATAAACTCAAGTGGTAAATCCTTTGTTCACAAAATATAACATAATTTCACAAAATATAACCTAATTTTACTTTAATAACACATAATCCAATTTTCTTTAATATTTATTTAATTTGCTCTACCTATCAAAATCTCTCCTTCCAGCTTACTATTTTTTGTCTGTTTCTCCTGGATACCACCCCCCAACCTAGGGTGAATCCACACTGCATCGAACAAAACAGCCTGAGTCAGTTTAAAACTGACTCAGGCTGTTTGACGCAAACCAAGGGTGGTCGGAATTTAGCACGGTAGTAGAGGAAACACGTTCACACTGGCAAGGTCAAACGTTTTGTTCGCCTCAGTCGTAACCAGTCACGCCTGTTCTTGTTTGAAGAACCCCGGTTTGAAGCAAACATTTTACTATTGAAGGGATGTAAACATCTTTCTTCTTCTATTCTAGCCTGTATTTAACAGTATTTTATAAAAATAATTATTATTTATTATTTGCTTTACAATTCGAAACTAAAGTTTAAAGTTATATTTTAATCTTTCAATTGCCGTTCATTATTAGTTTGTTTTTTATACAAATATTTACTGTTTCCATACGTTTAATGTTATTATAATAAATATGTAGAATTAATAATAACATCAAAGCTAAGATGGTAAACACGTGCAGTTAAATGTCTATTCATTGCAAATACATTCAATAAACATAAAATGTTTTTTCATCAGTCTAGGCCTAACCTAAAATTATTGTGTGTATTTTTAATTTGTTTTACCTGTCTTAACGGAAACATAGGCCTACATACAATAATGTTAGGTTAGGCCTAGACTTAAAATTACTTTGTAGGTCGTAATGTTAGAAAGCCGTAGTAAATTTTACGATTTCATTTAAATAATTTACAAAATATGTTGGTAATTAAAAATGTAATAGTAGGTTACTTGATAAATTACGTGTTTTACTAATAGCCGAAATGGCCGCCGTCGTATTACGGCAGTAAAATAGAATATTGTAAGACTATTTTAGGTAGCAGCATTTATTTATTAAATCAATATTCGGAATATAATTATACAACTTATCTTCATAATGTCGCAGTTCAAATAATAATGATTTAATAGTATCATTATAACTTCTTATTTTGTTGTACGGATGCACACAAAACTCATCATCGGTCATAACGGTAATATATACTATTTTATATCCTACACTTTTAACACTTCAAAAAAGGGAGAGACATATCATTGTATTTGGATAACCTAACAGAACTCCGATCCAATGCAATATTTTGTTTCACTGGAAATTCGACTTTTTTGGCGCTATCTATTGGGGAAACGACGGAAGCTGTTTGAAACACCAATGCTACCAATGATTTCTCCCTAGCGCTACCTCGCGGCGCGATCATGAACTATTTTCACTACAACCTTTTTTCCGGCACACAGCCCCCGTATGGATGCACGATCTATTTATTATTCATGAGCTATGGTCATATCTACAAGTAAATGCCTGGGAACTTTGAGTTAACTGTTTGTTTCAATGTGGGTTGGGAATGTTTCAGTCAAACTAACACATTTCGTTTCGGTTTACTTCAATCAAATTGTTTGGTGCAGTGTGGTTTCAGCCTTACTCTCATGGTTAATTTAAAACAATTATTGTTTAACATATCGAAATCTCTTGTTACTTCTTACTAACTCCTTTCTTCTGTTCCTCCTACACAATCAACACAACTCTTAATCTTTACTTTACGATCTGATTTCCTTCTACTTTAGTTTTACTGTCCAATTAAAATTTACCATTAAATACGCTTCTATTTCTTCTATCAAGACATTAAACTCCCGGTAAACATTTTTGGAACTCAAATGGATATCTTTATAATTCCTTGAATTTATTATAATTCTTATTTCTAACATGTTTGATGTACATTGTGTTGAATAGGAGTTGTTAGAGAATCATCTGGTTTTCTTGAGAAACAATATTATGAGAAAATAAAAGACAGTAAATATTCTTTAGAGTTTGGTGAAGTACTTAATATGTTAAGCATTACAATTTTAAATTAAATCTAATTAACTACCATTCATGTTTACGCCACAGAAAGTTTTAAAACTAACTAACAAGACTCAAGAAACCGTTAGATTTTCTTTCTTAAAATGTTTCCTTTATAAAAATGTTCAAACTGATTTATAGTCAATCATTAATTGAATTAAGTTTGAGCAATGTCGGGGTATAAGTCGGAATTGCTGCACATGAAATATTATTATCTTTATGAACAAGTTCCTGGATGAAGTATTCACACTTACAACAAGAAAAGAAATGAAACTGCATTTTTAACGAGCGACGAAACAACAAACTCAGCACCGTAACACTTGTACTTACCCGTTTTCAAATGTATTGTAGAAGCTTATATTGGGTCAACGGTTATTACTTAAGTTGTTAGAATTCTGTGGTTTCTTAACAAACAAACTTTAAATGAAGTTCCATTTATTGGTGTCAGTGCATAGATCACACTGAGTAAATAGTTTGCATTGATTAACAAAATCTATTACAAAACAGTCTTTATTAGTGAATAGATGCTTTAAAGCCTTGAGAAAACCGATGTTAATTTGCGTAATGAGAAAGATTAAATGTCGCAACATTGCAGATATGAACATCTATTTTTCTCGGCAAGTAGCACAAAATAAAAATACATTAAAGTTTTCATTACAGAAAATAAATTAGTTTAATTTTCTCTATTCAAAACCTATATTTTTTCACAATTTTAAGTCAAACAAATTATTAAAAGCAACATGACAAAATGTTATTTATTCAGGAATCATTATACAGTTGAAAACTAATTCAGTATTAAGTTATTGATAATCAAAGGTGGATATTACATTGAAGTTCTTTTATAAACTGCATTTTGTAAAGAAAATTTATTATTAGTTTGTGGTGTGAGCAATATTCTAATTGTATTGAGAGAGTTACATAACACTACGCTCCGGTGCGACTGGTCCATTACTAAACAAATCTATGTAGATACTTGTTCTAAAGAAAGCATAACATTACATCAATATTAAATGTTACTTTAAATATTACATCCATAACAGATAATACAGTGTTTCTTTTAAAAACACTTTCATTTGTCATATCTTATACTGATAAAAAATAGAAAATTTTAAATTATCGAGTAAAAGAAGTAAACTATTACGTTTACTATCCGCAAGGAAAAAATATAAATAGATATTTTCTTCTTTCACAGCTTATAACAATTTTAATATTTTATTGCGTTTGTTTAAGGCATAACACATACAATTTTAGTAGCATACATTACATGTTTAGTTGTAGTTACCACAGCAAGTTTATTACGTAGAGAAGAAAATGCAGAAATAGCTTGATATAAGACGTCTGATGCAAATTCGTATGCAATAACAGATTGAAAACTCAACAATGTAGACTTTAAAAAAGAGAAATCCTATTACAGACAAAAATTTTGTTATGTATAATAACAATAACAACAATGTAACTTACTTATCTTATTACAAGGAAACCAGTAATTTATTTACCGGTTATTGGAAAATACACTTTCAGAAGTGATGGCTATTTTAAAACAATACTGTGTCTATAAAACATCACCATACAAGACAAACAAAAAGCAATAATAACTCTAGTAAAAGTTATTAATGCTTTCAAGTCAAAAGAGGAAATTTAATTAAAAAAATGTGTTTTGAACGTTCTCCACAAACTTAAAACTTTAATAAAATGTTTCTTTAGTTTGGAATTACTAATAAAAACTATCCCAACTAACTCTTTACTAAACAACTTTTAACATTAATAAAGTTATTTTAAAATGATTATGTTTTAGAGCAAGCAGATCTATACATCGTTTCCTAAATAGAAAGTGCCTGATAGGAATACAGTATCTCTAATGAAAGTCTTATAGTAATTATTTAAAAAAAAACATCCTTCGTATACCTACAAAATCAGTATACAATCTCAACATTAATTATTGCCTAACATAACAGTTTTAATTAATACGGTTATTTTATATAAAAAACTTTTGTTCGAACTCACAGAAAGTTCAAAATGTTTTGCAAAGTGTAATTCAATTATCATTGAACCTGTTCATACAAATTATACTTACTTGGTAATTAAATATATTGTTTATACAAAAAGGCAGAACAATTCATTGAATTCTAAGGTTGTTTAATGTAGTGGATATTATACTAACAGGAGAATAAAACCATTGAGTAAAACTTAATGCATATTTATATAAACTTAAATCCTAATGGTATGTGGTTTTGACCTGTTTTCTGCCCTCTTTTTTGTATTATTTAAAATTCAAAATAAAACTTATTGAGGTAACATTTTGTTTGTACAAAACAGACTAATAATGTTGTTCTATCAGAAAAAAAATATCGGGTTTCAGTTAATCGTAAAAATTTAGAAAATTACTAAACTAATAGAATTTTTGAATATATTTAGTCGTTTACAGAAAAAAACTGTAAAACATGTTTTAATAAATTTGTTTTGTTAGTTTCTTGGTATAAAGATTTAGTTATTTTAACAAGGATTTGATCATGATTGATGTATATTAGGGGCAAACAATAATAGTTTCTAGTGCTGTTCTGTTACTAACTTTGGAAGAACAGAATGAAGCTTTGGAGGACCAAGAAAACCTTTCTTATAATGCTTTAGAGAATTAGGTGGTAAATAATACCATAACGTTGGTATTTAATTTTAAAACGGTTTCACGAAAACTCAAACTTTGTAAACTGTACAACAGCCTTACAGTAATTCCTAATAAAATGTTTACCACATCGTTATGATAGCAATTAATTAATTGGTCCTATTAACTATCTAAAGACCTAAATAAAAACATTTGTAAATAGAATAAACACACTACATAGAATCAAGTTATTTACATTGTAGTTAACATATAGTTTTAATGCCGTTAGGATTGCCGTCAAGTTGATTTGTGCAAATCTATCACTTTACTTTAACAAGAACATAAATAATGTGAACTCTTATTGTTTATCAAATCACTTGAATTAGGATTTATTTCACGCCTGTATAAAACTACGATCTACCTGTACTGTACTTAACTATTTCACTACATCGTATCTGCACATATAATTTTTAAAGATAAACATTTCAGATATATTTCACAATTTAAAGTAACAATTATCCTCCACTGCTTTTTTTATATACAGTACTGAAAGAAAGTGTATATTTTTTCAAACTTTTGTCAGTCTTTTCTTTTTCTGATAAAAGTTAGAAAATTCTAAATTAGTTTGTGTAAACGAAGTGAAATATATGACGTGTACTGTTAGAGAAAATGTATGCATGACTACTGGGTTAACATCTCAAAACAACGTTTTCGTGTGTTAAAATATAGTGATTTACATGTAATCTATACCAATTTAACTTACATATATTACAGTTATAAGTTATCAAATCTGGTTTATTACGTAACGAATTAAAGGGATCACATGACGGTAAGGAGATCCGAAGAGAGTTCCTTAAATTCAATAATGTAGAATTTTAAAATGTGAAATCCTATGACACGCTAAAAATATCGGTTCCTTTGTTCTGCCTATAGTGACAATAATGTTGTTTTTCCTTAACTTAAGTAATTTATTTGCCAGTTATTGGAATCTAAACTTTCAGTACAGTAGGGTGTTTTAAGTCAAACTGTGTAGATTAAAGTATTACCATTCAAAACCAAAAAAAATCCCAAAACTTTACTAAAAGATACTATTGTTTTCGAATCAATTGGAAATTTTAATCATACAGAATTGAAATCTGTTTAAAAAAGAAAAAAATATATATAATAAATTACTATTGAGAAGACAGTTTTATAGAATTTAACATGAAAACAAAATCCAACAGCTAAAATATTTACTAATTCAAACGCGATTCAAAGACAATGCTGCCATCTTTAGAGAATAAACTACAAATATTATTATAGCTTAATTTATTTAATTTATTAATATAAATATTATACCATACAAGTTATAGCTCTTCTATTGTATTTCTAATATGTTCCAGATGAGACAATAACGTTTGCATTATGAAGTGTAGATACATCACTGAAGCTGTCACCAAAGATACACTGTCACAAAATCACTGAATAAATCAAATACTGACATCCAAGATAAATGGCTGGTGTAAATTGTTAATCTAAAAACAGTTTGTAATCCAGGCAATTAAATAAATAATAACGTTAAATAAGATTGTTTACAATCTCTATTATTTTTGTTTCTAAATGGTAGTGATTATTTTACACTTTCAGATATTACTTTCAGATATTGTATTTTACCATCAACCTCCAGTCTGGTTTCACAAAAATTAACGCAACATCACATAATGCAACAATAATAAAACAAAAATAAAAATTTTATAAAACACAAACAAATTATAATTTGCTACAAAAGGTTTGCTGCTAAAAGATTAAATTAATAATGTTATTTTATTAAAATATAAACACGTTATTACAAAAAATACTAGTAGATCCCCGTGAAAAATCACAAGCGGATTAATTATATACACAACAGAAATACATCATTCAACAAAACACTATTTCAAAACAACACACTTTATCTAGGCCTGTCTAACTATGCTGATATTGTTTTTACTTGGTAAATGTGTACAATTATAAGGATTATAAAACTGTATGAATATTTGTTAAAATTTTGTATTTATGTATGTTATTATAATATTAAAGTAAAATATTATCTTTTAATTACTTTGTATTTCATATTGATAGATAAAATTATTTAGAAGTTATTAATATTACAAGACTTATATTTCTTAAAGTTGTAAACACAACCCCAAAGGGATAATCTGTGATGGGTTTTTTTATTACAGATGACGGGTGAAATCATCTTTTTAGATGTAGGAATGTTACCTAAGCTAAGGGAATATGTATATTTTCTTTAAATTTGTATACAAAAATATATTTTTGATAAAATGTTGTATTTGTATATAGTTTATAACCTCAAAGCAAATATTATAACGTATATTATAGCATACATTAGTTACTTAGCTCATATTAAAAAAAATCAACTTCACAATACATTATAATAATTGAATTTGTAAACATAACCTCAAACTATAATATACACTGGGTTTACAGATGATGGGTAAAATCAGCTGTTATAATAAATGTTAATTCACGTACGTACGCTCGTACGTACACTCGCTTTTATAGGAGTTGATGTGTAAACGTTTACTTAAAGTGATCTAATTTGTTTGTTTTCCATGCACGCCCAGACAGTTTCAGATTATTTGAACCAAATGGGAATGTTAGTTACTTATCAAAAGAGCTGTACTGGTTTTAGCAAATGTTGAAATAATTAATTGTTTTGATTAATTAAATTGATTTGATTAAAATGTGGCATTTAACCCGAAACAATAAAATCGTAATTTTAATTATTTTGAATAGAAGAATTTTAAAGCAAAGAATTAATTAAAGCTTTACTTTATTTAGCACACAAAATGCAAAATCCATTTAATGGCTTTTCGTTATTTGAATCCTAAGGCAACGTAACGTTTGCTGCAGCAAAGTGAACGAAATCAGGTAAAAGAATACCAATGTTACATGTAATTAATCACCAATCAATTAATGTATTTTTACAAGATTTGCATTTGTTTAAATCTGAAACAGTTTAAATACCTCCTTAACGGTTGTTTACGATGTATTCTTTAACTTTAATAGGATTATTAATTCATAATTATCTATTTGCTGCGCAGTTTCGTATAATATATAATACGTTACTTTAATCCCTTACACTCCATAACTCTACCTGAGAATACACAACTGCTTCCGTTACATATTTACTTTGGAAGCATTTATAATACCATTATATCTCAAATCGTCTCCTCTCGCTGCTTTACCGAATTTCATTATGAAAATCGTATTTAATTAGAATATTATCCAACGTATACAATATTTAGTTTGCATTAAGAGCACATCCGTAGCTGTAACCTCTTTATGTCTGGATATATGATAGTGAATATATTAATTCAAAACAGTGCATGCTAAAATTCGGTGAGAAACCTAATCATTTCACAGTTCTTCTATAACAGTACCGTATACCACATTTAATTTAGTTTATTCTGATGTTGAAACGAAAGGTAAACTTTTTCCTCAATTTTGATATTAAATTTAACATTATGTTTAGATTAATTTGTTTAATAAATCCCTAAATGCTTTGACATATTGGATTGCAGATTATTTGTTTATCAAATTCAGTTTTTGGCTGTAATTTTGAAACTTTTGGAAACACGATCAAAGATAAAACATAAAAATGTTAAACTTGAAGATCACATTGATTTATTATAAGATCTTTATCTCCCACCAAATTCTATATATATTTTTTAATTGTATGATAGGGAATACTTGTAAATAATAATCAAATTTCACATCAATTGAATATAACACTAGCAATGTTTGGCTAAACGTCTAC
>JAGFPH010001038.1:284623-321083 GCA_018207615.1 Philaenus spumarius | reverse complement strand
TGCAGAAATGAATTATTGCTAGAATGTTTGGGACAAGAAGAAGAGAACGATTATGACTTCAGTTTTTACAGAGATACGTGCAGCCTCTGGGGAGTAAGAAATTAGAAAATGTTTTATGTTGTCAGTTCCACGCCGACTATTTACTCGATTTCTCTGCATTTATATTTAACAACAGGACATTTTTAAATTAAAGACTAAAAGTGACAGAAGGTTCAGACCGAAAAAAAATTCAAAAGAGTATTTTTTCAAAGAGAAAAATTTCTACTTATAATTTTTAGAAATGTCTCCCATTTTTATGCATTAAAAACTGTATAAAATAAAAGTATAATTATTTTAAACAAAGCATTTAATAAATGTTTGTTCAAGGTGTAACACAGATCTAATAATGTATGAAAATTTTGTAAAAATGTAATTTCAAACTAAGAAAACTAAAACCATTTAATCTACTGTTTGTTATAGTATAAGGATATACATTTGTAATGTGTTTAATGTTCAAAATAATATATAATATAATTACATTGCACTTTAGTCGGACAATTTTAGGGGCAATCCTATTTTGTTTGTTGGATTCAAACCAATTTAGACTAAACAAATTTCACATGAACCAACAAAACAACTCACCACATGACCTCTATCAATTAGTCTGATTATCTTTGTGTTCAAACATAGTTAAATAAGAAATATGCAGTTGAATTAAAGCCTGTTTGATGGCTTATAACTTATTCTGTTTAGAATCCTCTGTATATTTTTGTTACCATTTTCGGATTACAAAAAGTATTTGTCAAAGACAGAAATATTGTTGATTAAAACTGCGCACGTGAGCAGTACAAACTAAAACTGAAATGTTTTAATGTTATTACATGTCATGAAACTATTTCGTCACGCATTATTACATCATTCAAGGTCAAACATCGCCATTTTGAATTGTGGCGATACAAAAAGTTGATTATTTGTTAAATAATGTTGTTATACGTTATAAAATGATGTTATGTTGACGGAAAATTTCAAGTTAGTGAAATATCAATCCGTCTTGGTGATATTTATTTGTTAAGTGAAAAAAAATATATATTAAAGGTGACGGTGTAAAAAAACACTAACGACTTATAGTAGATTTAATAGTGATATTGAGCATTGTCTTTGGCACAGGAATAATACCAAAGTATAGTTAGAGAGTTTCTATCCATCCTGTATTTCTAAACCTGGCGTTGCCGCCATGTGTTATTATATTAACTGTACACACTATATGCTATGTGGGCGGGAATTGTTGTCCCGTAGTCTTGACAGATCGCATTACCGCTGTCACGTTATTGACTATTGGCTAATGACAGGCTCAGTGAAAAATAGCTTCCAGTCTGACGTTTGTACACATATTATACTGATTTATTGTGGCAATTGTGCGTCTATCGAACATGCCGTAATGTGCCTAGACCGAATTATGTGTAGTCACCACAGTCAAGTTCCCGTGGCTCTTGTTCGAGTAATAAAAATATTTCGTTGAACTGTATTCCTGCTAAAATAAAGGTGGGAAACACTGAAAACTTTGATAACGTATTTTAGTTATACAAATAAATAATAACTAGCTGGCGCGTGGAAATATTTCGCAAGTTAGGCGTAGGCCTACACTTACCTGATTTAACACGTTGATTTAATTTAGTTAATTACGTTCATTTATTTACGTTCGTTTATATAATAAATAACAGATTCCATAATAATCTTAGAATGTAAAACATCTAACAGCTGTCATGTTTATATAAGGCGAATTTCATATGTTTAAGCATAAAATAAAAGACTTCTTAATCAGTGTTTTTAACGAAAACGTGAATTTTAAGCCGTTCGTCTATTATACGTCAATAGCGGAGAACATAAGCTTTAAAATTATGTTTGAATAATTAATTTTGATTACCAATTAGGAGATATCGCTTAGCGACAAAAACAACTTTGAGAAATAATATATAAGGATGTTCACATATTCATCAACTTTACAATAGTCGAAATGCTTGTATATACAAAAACTGAAATAATTTAAATTGCCTAAAATATTCTATAAATCAGATGTCTGAACAATGATTATGTGTGTTGACGCGTTTCTTAGACCATCTACCTATTAAATCTACTACAGTACTCCATGGTCATAAGATATTTATGTAGATCTTATTAAATATAAAGTAATATGTATTAAACAACAAATTGTTTTTAATTTATAAGAAAACAACAAATAAGTTAGACGCAGTAAATTATTTTCCTGGTAGTTTTATGAAAAATTAAATTATTATGACTAATATGTTAATAGAATTCAAATAATAATTACAAAATAATTATGTAAAACATTTGCAAGATTTAATTAAAATAAAATTGTGTCCCTTAAGCTACTGGCGATAGTGAATTACTTTTTATTTTTTATATAAACTATGAATACATTTCAAAAACGTTTTATTCGTTAAGTTAAATATGTTGGTCTTCGAGATGTTACAGGCTGTTCGATGCGGGTTGACTCTAATAGGTGATCTGGCAATAGCGTGTCTCCGTTGTGGAACGTCACCTTAGGCTCCTCGTGCGAACTTCCCGACGTAGTCAGGATTTCTGGGTTCGGAGAAAGTTTCGCAGAATAAGGCAGGTTAAATGAACTAAGAATACATCTCGGTTATTTTAAAGAGCACAATTTCTCTGCTGGGTCGAATTTACAACTAAATTGTGGTTTCGAGATAAAAGAAAAATATTCAGCCTGGAACAGAGTCTGTTCTGTCATAAGGTTGCTAATAGACTTTAAAAAACCAGCGTCTACCTATCTCCACTCCATTTAGTTCTTAAAAACAACTGACTGCTGCATAACTTATTGTAGGAGATATATAAAACTTTCACTGTCAGTGTGATACCTGTTAATAATTATGAATAAGATGCAAAGTGAATGAGAAAGAGTTATTAGAAGATACATTCTTAAATGAAAATATTTTGAAAATATTCGAAATGAAATGTTGGTTTCAGTACACATATAAAACTAGCACAAACTATGATTTTACTTATACAAACTACATTTTCTACTTTATATAATTATATTGTTGGTTAAAAAAGAATGGAGGATGGATGGAAAACTAAGTGCTAACATAATCGCTATTGTTTCTAAATCTACCGAGTGATTTTCTTATTATTTTACTGCTAGCAATACTTCAGTAAGTATAAAACTAACTATTAAGCACTACCTTTACAATAATACTTAACAGAAACCATCTAACTTATTAACTTAGTCTACAATTAATTAAATAACAAATATGTTTCATTTGTATAATTTGCCGCAAACAAAAAACAAATCAAATCGACGCCAGCCGACTGAAGAAAATCTCATTGCACACAAATCTTCCATTAGAGACAAAGGACAACTTTGCTGGAGAAAAACGGAAAACCTAAAAGGGTTCAATACTTCCTTGACCCTTTAATCCCTTGTTGGAATATTTACTTTCCTTAAGGGAAAGCTATTTTACTTTGTGTCACAGTAGAGTATGCTTCCACATTGTACTTTAGTAAGATGTGATTGAACGTTTTAAAATTAGACTGCATAAATAACAGAACGTTTAATTGGAGTGCTCCGCCAAATGTTAGCTTCGCTCGCCAATTATCGTTCAACAGGTGGCTTCACCTCTCGCTCCCCCAGAGTGTAGTTTGACCTTATTATGAATTACGATTTTTGAATTATGACTTTGTATACAAATGAATATAAACAGATGTTAAAAATAACCAGAGCTGTCAAATAAACTTCATAAAGTGTTACCACTCTATTATATAAAAAAAAGTTCCTGCAGTTACCTGTATTATTCAAAATTCAGCGTTTACTGAATTTTTTGCAACCCGCACCACATGATGTATTGAAAGTATTGCATACTTTTAGCCACAACTGTTATTATAACGCATCATGGTAGCGTGTTGACGGTAGTGGTGACCGCAGTAGGGTCGGAGTTTTTTTTTATCGAAGGAGCTTTTTTATGTAACTTAGGGACACGAAATATATAAATAGGGAATGCATTAAAACCCTTATATTTTATAATATACAGTATATCTATATTATAAATTGTACTTATTTTTTGTAAAAATATGATTACTTGCTGTCATCCTATTATAGTTATTTGATAATTTTACAGTCGAAGTAACACAAAACGATCCGTACATTTACATAACAAGTTTACAATATTAAACTCTATATCATTGTTCCTGAGTTTATGTCATCTATTCAGGAAGGAATCATACACAATTGCCTCTTAGTATCCTTATATGTTATTTCTCAAAGCGATAACTCCCCTGAATATTCATCAAAATTTGTTACGCAAGCATCATTTTAAAACTTATGTTCCCCGATACTGATGAAACATAGTTAAGCAGCTTAAAATGCATGTTTTCATTACGAAAATTGATTAAACAAAAACCTATATTATACTTCATATGTTTCCTGAAAAAATGCGCCTTCTATTAACAATATGTTTAACTAACATGACTGTTAATTAATTACATGTTTTACATTCTATATGCAAGTACAAGAGTAATATATCACGCAAATTCATTAAATGAAATCAACGTAAAGCGTTATAAATCGTTGTTAACTGTTGTCAAATTAAGCCTACGTAAATACATAAACGTAATTTACATAATTAAATCAGTGTATTAAATAAGGTATGTAGCCTACTCCTAACTTGCGAAATATTTATTCAGCTAGTGTAAACATATTTAGTATTAAAGGAAACCTTACAGAAGGTCAAGATACACTCTCAAAATTAAGTAACAAAATCCACAATATACTTTCTTTTTTCTTAGTATTAACATTGGTTTATTTCCTTCATAGTCAATTACAATATTTCCCAGTTCTACAAAAATAAGAGACAACGCAACTGTGTTTAACACCATTTTCATAACACGGCACAATATTAATTATGCTGTAACTATTAATTGTTAGTCGCCATTCCGAATATTGATTGAACATGTTTCGCCAGTAAGTGTTTGTGTAAGTGACGAAGGGAAACCTGATAAACTTTAAAATGGCTGAATAGCAGAAACGGCCGTCGTTTAGCGACGAATAAGAATATTGAAGACGGTAAGTCACAAATCTTATAATTAATTATGCCTAACCTGTACTTTTAAATTAATAATGTCTGGTTGCAAGCAAGTTCATTTATTGTTTATGTCAGTGGTAAATTTATTATGTCTTTAAAGGTTTTCTTAACATAAAACTCGGTTGCTAGTTATAATTTTCCGTTAAAATAAAACTTTTTAATTTTAATTCACTTTTTTTTTTTTTTTTTTTTTGCTAGAACATCTAATAAAAATCAATCTATCATTATACAGAACAATAATGGCGCGTTTTTATACACTCTTTAAATAGTAGGCCTATACTGTACTATAATAGATCCTTTAAACATTAATTCAAAGTAGGTTGTGTAGACTAAGTTTTTAACGATTGTTTAAATACTGCAGCAAATTGTTCTGCATAAATGTTATGCTAAATTTATTTGTTTGCTCATTTTACATATTATTGCATATTTTTGTTTGTGATTATTGACAATGAAAAACAAAGATATATTTCTTTAGTTTCTTACCATTTCTAATGATAATATTAAATTCCTAATTGCAGATATTTTTTTAGAAATTCAGATTTAATATTTTTTTAGGATGTTTAAATGTGGCCAATCATATTGTTGCCAATTAGATCTATGCATAAAACATTGCTATTTGTTATATATGAATTGTTTTTAGTACTTGTAACTTCCCCCTTCATAATATACTAGTGGATCCGGCAATGCTTCGCTATTGCTTGATTTACCTAACCTAAAATTATATTCAGTTTTTGATCCAAATCAGTTGTTGATCAAAATCAGCTGTTGATCAAAATCAGCTGTTTTAAGCTTTTCATATGAACAGCTGTTTTTTGTGCCCCTGATAAAATCAAAAGAAATCTTTCTTCTTCTTCCTTAAGATTGACCTTCCATAAGATTAACATTGAAATTTTGAGTGCCACTGGGGCGTAGCCCTAATGTCCTAGGACTTCGGTAAATGGCGTAAAACCTTCCCAGGATTAACCTGTGTTACTATTCAAAATTTCAAAGCAATCGGATGGACGGTTTGGTAACGCATAAAGGACAAACATACAAACAGACAAACGTACAGACGGACATACATTGGATTTTATGTATATAGATTATAAATCAGTGTAACATTTTAAATTTATAGAAAGATTTTGCAAAAACTTTAAATATTGTCCAACTATATAAATTGGTAAAATTAACTCACATTTAAATGAGGAAAGCTTTTATTATAAATACAGGAATCGCAGCTGGGTGGTTTTGGTATAAGGGGTTCTCTAATCCTCGTGCTTAGGTAAATATAATGCAGTAATTAATTCTAAATAATATGCAAAGAGTTACTGACGGCGATATCAACGTGAAAAACATTTGTTCAGTGTTTAGCTAGGCCAGTATTTAAGCATTCATTAATATAAAACAAATGTCCAGGGACAAAATATTTCCGTATTATGAGCTTAAACAAAACTAGTAAAATACATTTGTGCTAATCCCACAATACTAATCCAAACAAACATGCAATATGTTGCATAGTGATTTAAACTTAATTTATTTTAATACTCAATTCAATATAACTTTGAAATTACCGAAGTAAATTATTAGTTTTCCAATGTGTTCGAGATACATAGATTTGTTAGAAACAACAATTTCCTAATTATAAATTTTTCCCGATTTAAAATTGTTTTTTCGTAAGGACACCACTAAACTTAAATACCACGTCTGACAGCCATAAGGATTTTATTGTATTACGCGTTAAATGAATAATATGAAAATGAGGTTTACAACTAGGTCTTTAGAAGAAATGTTCTTAAAAATAAATAATAAGTTAAGACCACGTTTATCAAAATTTGATGAATTTTTACAAAACACTGATCGAGGTAAAGTTAATATCAACTTACAAACAATAGAAAATTTGCTTGAAAAATAGTTGTAGTATGCGATGTAAAAACGAAAGGAGAAGGGCCGAGATATGCATTATTTAACTACTATTGTTTGAATTAACCTCTCTCTAGTACGATCCATACAAATTCCTTAACCGAGAGCCTTAACCGAGTTGACAAAATGATCTTTCTGATTAGGGATGGCGGTTTTTCCGGTTTTTTTCACAATCGGTTTAACCTAGCGGTTATAATTGCGCCAAAATATCGGTTTTTTGAAATAAAAGGGTTTTTTTAGAATAAAATAACAACGTATAGACAATTTTTTTATATTTACAAGAAATGGAAAAATAAACATTTATTTTTACTACAAGGCTTAAAACAACCACACAATTCAACGATTAGACACAAATTTGTACCGATACGTTTACAAAAATAAAAATAATGTATTTTAAAATAATTTACAACTAAAAATACAAGACAAAAAATCAAATGAAATACACTATAAGACAATATAAAATAATGTAATTCATGGCAAATAATTACTGTCCAACCTATTTATAAAGGCTCTTTCACATTTAAGTTTACTACAAGACTTAATAACAACACAATTTAACGTATAGACACAAATTTGTACCGATAATTTTACAAAAATAAAAGTAGACCTAATACATTTTAAAATAATTTAAAACTAAGATTGTGCCAGATTGGAGAAAATGCTACTTGGCACAAAGTCAGTAGCAATGCCATCTTGATAGTTGATAGAACTTAAAACAGAAATGTGAACTTGAGAAAAATAGGCAACAAAAGTGATGCAATTGTAGCCATTCCACGATTTCTATAGTCAGAACTATTGCAACGCAAGACAATCGTGTTAAATATTTTCATAAAATAGGATATAGTGTCGGTTTTTTTGCCCGGTTATTGAATGTTTAAAAAAAACGGTTTTAATTGGGACAAAAAAATAACCGTAAAACCGATTAATCAAACCACAAAAAAACCGGGTTTCGGTTAAAACCGGTAGGTTTTTTCCATCCCTATTTCTGGTCAGTATTACTTATAAATTTTTACAAGCAAATTAAATTTTCTCCTTCATTAGTCCAATTTGTAAAACCCTATTTTAAAACCCTTTCACCAGAAAATAGCCAATAGGGCCTTATTCAAAATAACAAGGACTATATTGTATTTCATGATTATAGTACCGAGTCACTTAGTAATAATTAATAATAATAATATTAATTATTAATATTATTAATTAATATTATTATTATACTTTTTAATAATTAATAATTACTATTTACCTTATGTCCGTCTTGTGACACCTTGTCGTTAAGTGTAAGACGACATGTTTCGGAGCCGTAACTCCATCTGGTCATTCCTCTGGTGAGTTCGTCGAACATTAAAAACATTAACATTTTATACACACACATTTACACGGACACTAACACACAAGTCACAGCTCATCACATAAATAAATACATATCTACGGCTCCGAAACAAGTCGTCTTACACCTAACGACAAGGAGTCACAAGACGGACATTAGGTAAATAAATTAGTATTAAGGACTATATGCTATAGGATAATGTTATCTAAGATATTTATAGGCCTATCATTATGTCGTTCGGGCTGCCCTAAATACAATTATTATAAAGTTTACTAAATAACCATAATTGTAATAAAATTTAAAAATAACCTGCAAAAAATGGAGGTATGAATTATCAAAAGAAATCATACGTTGAAACACTTTGAATGCCACGTGAGGCCATAGTGGACTCACGCATCATGGGCCCTATGGGCCGCATGAATCCACTATGGCACCACATGCTACTCTAGCACAGATTCCATTAAAACACATGTTGTTTGAAAGAGTATGGCCAGCACGCTAGGGAAGTGTGATTTTCCTGTTGATTGTGAATCCAAAGTGGCCTCACGCGGACATATGAAACATTTTGGGTAAATGCAGAACAAATTTCCAAATATGAAATTATTTACTTGACAATTTATTTTTTTTTTAATAAGAGGTTTAAAACTGTGACTAATGATGTCAAATTTGATATCGATATCATCATAGCTGGTGAAACTTCGGTCTTCCTTGTCTGCCGACATCTTGAAGGCGGTAAGTTTGGTTTAGAGCTGACGTCGTAGAAGGAGGAAGAGCCGTCACATTTACTTCTGTTAATTATTCCACTATTTTTTCCTTTAAAAGAGTAATTTACATTTTCTTAAGTGACAGCTTTTTTCGCACATGCGTTTACTGCATTGGTTTCAATAATTAGTTCTATAGCCAATTTTCGGTGCCATTTTATTCCTTTCCTCAGGTAAGTGGAGTAACCTTTAACCTGGTCCGATAGGTCAACAAATGATTTGGCTGCGTTGTAATCCACAATGCAATTCGGTTCCTCGATAAATTTTGTTTTCTTTGAAAATCTACCATTTCATCGGTGTGTTCTGTTGTCAACATTACACGTCTCCCGGAAACATGGCATGGTGGCACATTGGTCTCACGTGGCCAATAACAGTGTTATGATCTACTAATGACCGCGTGAAGCCAATGTTTCACCACAAAAATTAATTTAAAAATAATAATTACTGCACGCACATGTGTTATAAATAATATTGTTTTAGGATTTATATGCCAATTATTCTAATATCATTGTGTTGGATATATCAAAAACAATTGTTGGACAGAACGGAAGGTTTACTTCAGGTTTAGCTGGCACTGAAAGTGTAGGAAATGCTACTAAGAAATAACCAACATTCCAGCTTACTGTTCTAAATTATTATTGCATAGATACGGTCTTCAATCACCAGTATTTAAAAAAACAAACTATTCCTTTTTAAATCTATTTATAATCTAAGATTTCTTTAAATTTTTTTTTAAATTCTTTATTTTTCTGTCAAACATGATGTACATTTCCTCAACTACGGTTTAGATTCATACAGACACTTACAATCAAAGTGAGTGTTCATAAAACGTACTTTTACCAAGAAATAAACTATCAATAGCAGTTTGTTCTTATTATGTATGTTGTAATGTCTAGAGGAAGTTATATTCTACCAGTTGTATTTAATTAGATCATTGCTCATCTTAGCAAACCCCAAACTCAAAAAGCAATATAATAGAACTTCGTAGCAAAAATTATTTTCTTTAAAACTAGAATATGATGTAAACTTTCACATGACATTACTTGAAAAGTTAGTAAAGAGTTCAATCATCCCGCAGAAGCCTCAGGTCCGATTACTGATGTTTGTATTGTACCACCACCATTTTGTTTAGTATTGTTTCAATGCTATGAATAAATAAAGGCATCCCAAATGTATTGTTCAGAACAATAATGCCCTGTTTTTATATTCACTTACCTATAGTTTTTAAAGTGTATTCTTCTGCTGATGTTCTTCATCAATATTATAAAAAAATCACTACCAAGACACGTCCTATTTCTCCAATAAATAAGTGCCCCAAACATCTTGTAAGCGCATATAAACTATACGTTAAAAAATGAAACAATTATTGGAAATTTTATGAAAATAACCTCAACTAACTAGAGTTAAATGTTAATTATTAATTCTGGATGGTTATTATTATATTATGTACAGTTTTGCTTTTTATTTGTAGGTGTTGAAAACACTTTTTACCAGGAAAAGCTACTTTTGTACATTACTTTTGAGTGGTTTAAGATAATATCAGAAATGATGTTTACTGTTAGACACGGAAATAAATAAATATGTTCACTTGGAGATACATTCAAAATCACCTTCCAATTGTTCCTGCATTCGAAAACTTAATAAATTTCCATTACTTATGTTAATTTTTATTAACAAAACTTAACTTACTTATCATTTGTTTTTATACATAAATATTTGATTATTTAACAGAGATTTGTAAATTTTACTAATTCAAACTGATTTATTTACACAGTGTATTACTAGAGCTGGTTTAAGTCCACTTTTCGTTAAGTCCACCAGTTTATTTGGTTCATTTGAGCGGCTATATATTGGAGGAGTTTTGTAATTGGTACTCTCACAAAAGCTTAAGTATTTTACAGATAAATTAAGGATGGGAAATACAATAGGTCGAACTTACCTAATCTCCAAACACTTTATATCCTATGTAAATTAATGCACAGCATATAATTATATCGCTGAGAAGCATATGCATTGGACGCTTCCAGCAGAAATTTGATGACAAAAATCCTATTAAAATATATTTTATTCAAATGCTTTCAAATTAGTTTTTTAATAGAAAACACGTTTTCATGAACTAACTTTGATGCTCAATTACAGTGTAGCAATCCCAATTTTCGTACTGAAATTACAATATTGTTTGTTACGTTTTTTTTTTTGTATTTTGTATTTGAATGCTTAAAATATTAGTAAAAGCTGAACAAGTTTATTATTCTAGTGACATTTAGAATCGAAATAAACTAAAAATGACAAAATAATATAGATAGGTAAAAGAAGAAACTGTGCTTAAAGTCTTAATTTTAAGAACTTATTTTAATTATTAACAACAAGATTTGGAGAAAAAGCTAAGACGGATAACTACGTTTTTAATTCGTAACAAAAGTTATGACTTATAACAAACTATTTTCAATTTGACTTTCCATAAAGATGTATAGGATTTCCCTCTTCAAACATAATTATTTAAAATATTTTATGTAAACAAAGTTAACTGAAAACCCACTGAAACCAGGATAAGCTTCCAAATAAACTCTGAGCATTTATCTCCAGCCTATGGCCGAAACACTCGCTTCGAGTTGTTCCTGAACACATTCAATGCTTTGTAATTGCTTTAAAAGTTACGACAAATCAAATTACACTTTCAATAACCCGAGCTTCTGCATAAACTGGTCGGAAACTAACTTTTACTCCACAGTTGGTACGTATGTGAATTTAAACCACTAGAAATTCATATGTAAAAGGGAGTAAAGAATTTATCATTTATGGAGATTTAGTAGCAAGTTTGTTTGAAAATTTAATAACAACAAATTAGTAAATACTGACTTTTAATTTATAATGATAATTTAATTCCTATATTAAACACATTGTCTGTATAAAATAATACCAAGCAATATATATATCGCAGCACTGATTATACAATAGAACATTTCCAAAGTGGTAACAAAGACAACATTTGTCGTACAAAACACGTTTTCAAAATGCAGTAAAACCGTACTAGTGAGATAACATCGACCGATATCTGGAGGATCAGATAGCTCAGTTGGTAGAGTGTTGCCACGGAAAGGCTAAGGTCCTGGGTTCAAATCCCGATCTTGGTCCATGTTTTTTCACTTGTAATGTAATTAATTTAACCCTTGCTGAGGAAGCGTGTAAGCAGGTAATTTATTACAAATTAAAAATAATAAAACACTTTTATTTGCAACCAATTTACCAAATTTAGAAACAGGATTATACTTCACAACTAACAGTATGCTTGGATTAAATAAAAGCATGCAAATGGCTTACTTTATTAACAGTCAAATATCTGGTGTCAGCTATTATATTGTTTCTTGCAGTTAGTATTATCAAAATTTGTTTTGAAATGTTGGTTATTGATTATTTAAATATTATGGTGAAATTACAACTCATGCCACATATTAAATTATTTTGGAAGGTGTGTCTATTTCGATCTGTGTCTTAAGTTAGCTATGTAGGGGTCACCGCTAAGTCTTCATTTCCTTGAAAATATATCAGAGTAAATATAATCTGTTTGCATTTGCTTCGCCACCGCACCGGGGTATGTGACCGAAGCGAGCAGGGAAGGACCAACTAGTTTATGTATATAACGAATAAAAGTCTCTGAGTACCCATTGGTACAATCTAAAAATGTTTTCAAGACTAAACTGTTTGACGGATCTGGACCAAAACTGGAACAGTGATTAATTAGCACAAGGGGGAAATTTAAGAAAATTATTTCAATTGCTTAAATTAATGGATTTAAAATCTGATGGCTAAAATAAAAGACCTTTAATTCCCACGAGAATAAATGGCTGCAATTTGTATATTTAATTGTTTCTAATTAATTGTATATAAATACATAGATTACTCACATTGTTTTTGTTTACGTTTTGAAGGATACAAACGGGGATATAAACCTATACAACAATAACTTAACATTATTTTAATGTGTTTGAAAATAGAGAGCATAAATTTGGTACAGTTATTTCTTAAATGTAACACTCAAATTAAAAATGTATAGCATTTCTGCAATTACCGTCTAAGAGTTTAAAATGGGGGGAGTTAATCCTATATAATTAAACAAAAATTCCAAAAACTTCCTACAAGTTAGAGACCTAAAATTTTGTACATATTTTTCTTAGATCATACATAAGAAATAAAACTCATTACTGTAGTATAAAGGTTTATAGTGTAGGATTACTATCCTTAAAAAAAATATAATTCTTAAACTTGTTACAAATCCCACTAACTCACAAACTAGGGACCTCAAACTTAAGTTATTTAATTTATTTTATTTTACCAATATCCAAGTCACTAACATATATAATAAAGTATAATACGTTTTATTTTCCATCAGTGAACCTTTTTGTAAAACTTAATTAAAGCTTTTGTCGCGTTTCGGGATATTTATCTCATTTTCAGAAAATCCCTCTATGCTTGAAGGTCGTCAAAACGTTAAATACACATACACAAACACAAAACACACAACACATTTAAAAAACTTAGTATGTAGATGCGCATCTTACGACTCCCGTAATAACCCGACTCTGTAACAAATACAACTATGCGCGTCATTTAATCGACGAAGACTTACTAGGACTTTGGCGGCAAATTTAAAAAAATGAGTATTGCAGTAAATGCAGATATTTTAAAATATCGAACTCAAATAATGAACACCGATTAACGACCAACTGAACTTTGTTTTGAAAACCCTGTATGACGCAGCGATAACAATTCAAAATGCCCTCGGGATATTGCAGTTTTTTCGTGTGCTGTTTGATAACGAACAACCTGTCACATCCGGGAGTCGTAGATGCACATATACTTATTGTGTTTTTTAGATGTATTTTTTAATGTATTGTGTGTTTGTGTCTGTGTAATTTACGTTTTGACTACCTCCATGCATAGAGAGATTTTTTGAAGATGAGATTAATATCTCGAAACGCGTCAAAAGCTTTTAGCAAGTTTTACAAAAGATGTTCACTGACGGAAAATAAAAGGTATTGTACTTTATTATATATTAAGTTATATAATGTAAGAAAGAAAAAAAAACACTTGCATTTCGTTTATTTGCGAAAAAAATATAGGTAAAATATTTTTCTTATATCATACTTTAGGTCAAATGTACTCACAGACGTAAAATTCACTTCAAAAAATGATTTATAATATTTACGTCCGTTCGGGAGTTATTGGCTAAAAACGGCATCCTTAGCACTACGAGGCATAGCTGTTTTGATTGTTTTTGATGGAAATCAATATGTTTTTAACAGGAAACACAAACATACAAATTAATGCTGAAATATATACAAGCAAATACAAAATAAACTAATAAAAACGTCAAATAATGTTTACTGAAATTAGAAATAAGTCCAACAAAATAATTAAAAAAACCGTTAAGTTCAACCATTTGACCTTTAAAAATACATAGTGTCACTGATTGAAGGTGTTGGTACATTTATCAGTTGTTTACTGTAAAACATATAATCTTCCATAATTCCAAGAAGAATTTCCATTACACCACTGATGTCAATCCAAAAAATGTGAGTTCTTAAGATTTCTTGGTGATAAGAAGTCGCAGTCATGTGTCATTATTCCAAACTTTACTATGACTTGTGCTAAAACATAGATTTATTTTTGTATACAAGTTACGCCTAAATACCGAATCCGGACAAATACCGACATTGTTACTTACTCCCTGATATTGTTGTGAGCCAATGTCCGAATAAAATGCTCACTCCGAATTTCACAATGTCCACATCGCGGAGTGAGTGAAAATTTCGGCCATTGTAAGGATGCGTCATTTGAGTGTGACAAATATCTAATATTATTTCAAAGCGGAATTCAGAAAATTTATTTATAAAAATAATAAAATGTGTGTGGGGGTAGCAATGTGGTCAGAGTATTTTTTTTAAAATTTAAACATTTGTCTGAACAAATTTTTCCAAGAGCTAATTATTGATAAACTGTTTTATTAAGTGTATTTACTTTAAGATGAGTTGTTGCGTTGTTACTAATATATATTTCAGTAAGTAGAGGGCTCACCTCCGGTTGGTTTCTCTCATATTTGGATAGAGGCACTTGGTGCGGGTCATGGTGGTAAGAGTAACATGGATGATTTAGATCATGATGGATGGGCAGTAGTGACAGGAGTTTTTCATGTATAACACGAATTTGTGTAGCCTATATAAGAGAGATATACTTTTGCAATGGCTAACGATAGGGTACACTTGGCGCCTAAGTCAACCTCAAAATTTTCTCCAATTTGTAAAACTAAATTTCGTTATTTTAAATTACTACTACACATTTAATAATTTACCACTCAATTCCAGGATTACATGTTATTTTAAGGCTTTAAAATACCTTTTACGTTATGGCTTTACCTGGAAATACACGACTACTTATGTTACATATTCACTGTAAAAGCCTTTATAATAGCTTTCAATCTCCTCTCGTCTGTTCTCGTCGCTTTCTGTATAGAAACCTCATTTAATTAGATCATGTAGAGTATAAACCTGCAATAAGTATGTATTCATCGGTATAATCGGTAATGGCTGTATATGAATAATACAAAATATTCACCTAAAATTATTAATGTGAAAATACTTTGCTTCGAGAAAAATACCGAAACAGTTTACTTTACAGGGTTTCACTATACAGTTTTACTAATTTGACATACTTTTAAGCATCCGTCTTGTGAATCGATTCTGAACATTTCCTATGTTCATAACTGGAAAAACTCCCGTTGGAGATATTTTACAACAGTTATGGTAAAATATCTATACATTTTTCAAGCACAATACAATTTAGTAAACTAATAATTTATATATTACTATTAAAACTTTAGTATTATACAGCATAGCAGGTTGTACACTGTAACAGTCGTTCGAGTATTATACTAGCAAAACTACCAAAAACTTAGGTACTACATTCATTAATTCGACCTCAGTTAGTTTAAAAGTCTTTCACTTAGCAATTTAACTTGCCAATAATAAAACATGATTGTTTTAAGATATTTTATTTCTTTTACGTATACCACTAATGTACGAAAATATATGTCACATTGAGTGTTGTGTAGATATGAGTGTAGATTGATAGCTGGCCTGATGATGCTGCCTGTGGCTAGTCACATAAATAAGGTAAAGTAAAACTAGAAACTACAGTTGACAACAAATAAATATTATATATAAAGTATATGTAGTTTAAATATAAGGCTTGACATAATGAATTTGAATTTAAGCATAGATCATGAATAATAAATAGATCTTGAATCCATACGGGGGTTGTGTGCCGGAAAAAAGGTGTTCGCGAAAATAGTACATGATCGCGCCGCGAGGTAGCGCTAGGAAGAAAGCATTGTAAGCATTGGTGTTTCCAATCAGCTTCCTTCGTTTCCCCAATAGATAGTGCCAAAAAAGGCGAATTTCCAGTGAACAAAATATTGCATTGGATCGGAGTTCTATTAGGTTATCCAAATACAATGATTTAAGTCAGAAGTAATCTAATTTGTGTTTTAATATTGTTCACGTTCACTGCTAAGGACGCACATGTGAACTTGACACTGAACACTATGAGAAGCGGCCGACGAACAGTGAATTGCACGACAACTGTATTTCCAATACACAATGCATTGCGTGCTTCACAAGCCAATTTTAAGTGTATGTGCTGTGCACGTAAATGTGCAGCCTCATATTCAAAAATAAAAAATGAAGTTATTTCTACTCACGCCAACGATATTGAGAGAATTTTCAATACACAGAGCATTGAGTGCTTCGTACGCCAATTTTGACCCTGTGTGCTATGGGCGCACATGTGCGTACGTTTTAAAATATTAGTTATTATTACGTAGAAAAGTTCAAAAATAAAAAATAAAGTAATTTTTACTCATTTTAAATATAAAAAATAAAAGGTAAGCTCCTAGCATTGGAAATTTGAAATTTGCGTAGCAGTGAACGTGTTAATCATAATTGAACTACATTGTTGATGGTTCCTTCATTGCAAAGCAGCAAATTTACTTCTGCATGTAATATCATCATGTTTCCTGGATGAATTAAAATTCCAACGAGTTCAATAAATCAACACTTAAAAGCAGCATTTATCTTTGCATTCAATGAATCGCATTTACCTTTTCATTACATTCAGGTATTTGAATACACAAGCATGTTGAATCTGCATGAAAAGCTTAAATGCTAATTGAAATACACTTTGATAAACTGGTTAAACTTTAAAATTACACAAAGTCTGAATAATCACTCAAGGGTTTTATATAATTACAAGTGAATAATTCACTGTTGAAGTTCTGTTTGGTTACTGTAGAGATTGTGCAAAGGGTCGTTTTTCCATGCATCGTCTGTAGTATGTACATTTCCTATTAAATAAAATATATTATAATAAAATTAGAAAAGTTTCTCCTATTGATATTAATTAGAAAAACAAATTCGGACGATTAAATCATTATTGTACGTTATTATATTTCAACTAGTTTGTACAAATGAATTTTAATTTTAACTATTTACACTGAAAATATTCAGAAAAATTCCAAGATATCACTGTATTAATTTAAACAATAATCATGTTTAAAGAACTAAGCCAAGTTATTTAAATTTTATAAGTTTTTTGTAGGAACTATCCCTTAATTTGGGGAAACAGTTATAAAGTAGGGTAAGTGACAAATATTCTAGTTTGAAAAACATACATTCACATAGTACAAAAATAATAATAAATTAATAAAAAATAAATACAAATGTATATAATTTCTTGTATTTAAGTTTGTAAAAAAATTCAAAATATAAAGTCCTAAAGCATACCAATTTTATTTATTTGTTTAGGAGATATCTTTCTAGAAACTTTGTTTTAGTTTAAGAGAACCATTCAACCTATTCTCATAACATAACCTGGATTAACAATTTAATATTACGAAAATAAGTCTAATGTGACATATCATTACTTTGCATGTGCTAGATAATAAAAAATATAAATGCCTTTAAACCGCTGTGGTGTGTTAATAATATTTTTTTATTTATAACCAACAACTGATTTATTTTTGCTGAAATCTCACGGGTGATTTTAATAATTAGCTTCTCAGAAGAACAAGATTTTGAGTTTTTTTCCTGATCAATATTCAATAAATATAACCTTTATATGTAGTAGTTATTTAATCTGTATCTTGACGTGTAGATAGGGGCCCGACTTTGCTTCAGTTCCACAAGTGGGAATACTCAATAAAACATTTTTTAAATAGAAATGTTTACGTTTTTATTGTTTGCAGTATTTCAGGTTGTATAACTTAAAATTGAATTGTGTTTGAAAAAACTAAGAGTTTGAACCCTATTTGACCTAATTTTATACATTCAAGCCCGAGATATCGGCTATTTTTGGCAATTATTTCATAAAAAAATCACTCATGCAGTAAAAATAAGGGAATTTGTAAAAAAATATGTTTTCCCTATAAATGGTAGAACCATATTTAAAAAAATATATTTTACTATAGTAGATTAAATAATGAAGTTAGCCATTTATTGGATTTTTTTACGAAAACTAATATACCTCAAACCATATTTTTTTTTACCATTTAGTGGAATTAAATTTTGTATATAAATTAGTTTATATGATTTATGCTGTTCCTTGATATCTAAGCTTTAATTTGTGTATTTGCAGAAGTCATATTGACCATTTGAGCCCAATAAATCGATATTTTTATCACACATTTCGTGTTTTTACGTAAAATTTCATATTTATAGCTATATTACATAAATTATATTTTCATAATGTTATCGTATTTTACGTTACAACTATTTACATGATTGTATACACAAAACAAAATTTTATTGCTTGAATAACACATTTGGACAGTTTTAGCTCAAAACTCCGTTATTTCTAGCAAAAGTTTTTCCCAACTTATATTGCTCGTTTTGTATATTATTACTAAAATTTGTTTGTATAATTATTATTAAAAAAATAAATATTTGAAGGAGGGTTTAGAAATAATTTACTCCTTAGGCCCAAGAATTGATCATTTGATGCTTGATTTTCATTTCTTCTTCAATTTCAAGTTTGAGTTTATTGATAATTAAATAACAATGTTTAATGTTCATAGGTACTATATGTTTCAAATACACTTTTACAGTTGGTAAAAAACATTTTAGAGGTTTCAGAAGAAAATTGTTTAACATTTGGGCAATAGTTATTGTCATTTGCAGCTCAATTAAAAAAAAAAAAATATTGAAATTCCCGTTTTCTTAAAGGAAAATCCTAATTGTTGAATGCAATTTTTACAAAATGTTACAAATATTTATTTTAATGAAAAAAAAACAAGCGTTGAAAACATTTTAAGTAGTTTTTTACAAAACATTTTGGTATAATTGGGAAAAAGTCAGAAAATAAGTAGTTTCGTTAAATTTGAAATCAGTACTTTTTATTAATCTTAATATTTTACAAATCTAATTTAATTTGTTTTGTTGGTGAAGGCATTACACTAACCTCAATCAGTGACAATCCGCCTAGGACCCCATGTATATTAATTGCACATTATTATACTAATTACCAAGATGCAAATTAGTGTTAAGTAGGTAATTAAAGGAAATAAGTGGACTTATTCTAAACAAATTTAAGAAGTATTTATTAAAATAAAAACTGTATTATGGTTGTACATTATTTAAACAATTTAAATGTTACAGCATTTTTTGAAGCGAAAATCTTAATAGACCTTAACAGATAGTTTTTTTTTTAAAGTTTAGTTTGCTTTTCTACATCTATTAAATGTAAATGTTGTATAATGTATACCATAAAATAAATAATTGTAACTTATAATACTATAGCACTAGAATAATTTGTATTTATATATTAAAAAAAGGGTTTATCACAAAAATAGAAATGTTTTGCTACAAATGGCGATTATTCGGGCCAAAATATTTCTGAAATCTCTTAAAATTTGTGTGACTAACTTACTATAAAAGAGTAAATATTTGATAGTTTCAGTAAATGACAAAATTACAAAATTGTATTTATTGTCAATAAAATTAAAATTATAACAAAAAGAAGGAATGAAAATCACGCATAAAATGATCAATTCTTGGTATGATATTAATACGATATTTTTCGTATAAAAATGAAATTTGAGATAAAAATTGCGCTTTCTCTGAGCCAAATGGTCAACATTACTTCAGTAAGGGCTCAAATTAAAACTTAGAAAATAAGAAACAACATAAAACCAATCATTTTCATAACAAGTTCCATTCCACAAAATGGTAAAAAGAAAAACGGCGATGAGGTAAAAATATATGAATAACTAGTATTTATTGAAACGTGCATTACTTTGTCAATAAGTGGCCGGCTTTATGATTTATCTACTACCTCATACCTTATAAAAGAGGTCAACAATATAATTTTAACTAAAAATACCATGTTTTTACTGTACGAGTGATATCTTTTGAAAATGACACAAATCCTCCCTAAATAGCAGATTTTGTGTTTAAATGGGTTAAATTTGGTCCAATAGTGTTCTAACAGTTAGTTTTGAAGTTCTTAATCAAAATAATTTGATAATAAAAACCGAAATAACAGCAATAAACCGTTAAAAATCTTACAATGGCAAATTTTCTATTTTTAATTGTGTTGTCCCACTTATGGCACAAGTGCAAAGTCGGTTCCTAAATGTACACCCCATAATCTACTGATTAATAAACAAAAATTACTGTTAAGATAATTTTTGTAAAAAAATGACAATTTATGGGTACTAGAGTGTTCGTTTTTAAACGTTGTGATTTTGTTCGGTGGTAAAATATTTGTTAACAATAAAATGACAAAATTTCCAAATAATTAAATTAAATTTTTTAATGCTGTTAAATGTTTGACGTACAGTAAGTGCATAATGAAATATGCATGTAGGCTATACATTTTTTGTCTGTAATAATATTACCATATAAATAACTACACGATTCATTTAAAATTATGTGAAAATTTTGGTAAATCATTTATCTTCAAAAGTTGTTACCCTAGCGGACCATGGGTACACAGTTAGTACCATAAATACTGATGGAACATAAAATAAATAATTTTCAAATCAACAATAATTTTTAGATATTAAAATAACATAGGTTAAATGGGCTTTATCTGTGTGATAACAGTACTAATCAAAATGCTTCAGTTACTCTATTCAATAAATAAATAATTATAAACATCTATAAGTTTTTTATATAATAACTCTGTACCATTATAGATAAAGTAGAAGCGATTTTTAAAGTTTTAAATCCCCCATAGCGAGCATGTACTCTCCTTATAAAAGGTTTTATAAAATTACTTTCAAAACCTTGTTAAAAAGTACAATTCACAATAGCTCTTCCGAGCACTCGTTTTGCTCAAGGACTTCTTTTAGCATCATTACTGTTCACTGCGTCTGCTTTCGTTTTGCTTTACAAGCAGATGTTGTTAAGGATTACGGTAACTGTAGGAAAACTATAGTAACTATATGACATAAAGTTAGTTCTGTGTTTTAAGAACTGTTCCTGAATACCCGATGTCAGATAGTTACTTTACCAGGATTTAATTAAATTTAGTTGATAAAACAAATATCGTGATATCTCTTTCTGTTTGTCTAAATAGATCGTGTGTTCGTATATTTGTGGACTTATTTTAATACGAATAAATATTTTGTAACATTAAATTATTTTTGTTCTAGGGATCATATGAGGCTTAGTCAGCGTTAAAAATAAAGAAATAATTTAACCAAGCTTTATGTGGAATTTGTGGAAAATAACATAAATACACATTTTAACTTTAGTATAATTTTTAAATATGTATGTCACGATAAACAGTAACTGTCAGTTCAGGAAAAACAGACCAACTGAAATTCGTTAAGAAAGATTTAAGGAGTCATAAAAATAAAATAACATATCAAAAGAATAAGGTAGAAAGTAAACCCTAGACAAAAAAGTAAAACATTACTGGTAAAGATGCTAGAGCTAGAGTAAAATCTTTTCGTGATGAAAAATGGAAGAATACAATCAGAATGAAGAAGAAAGCAAAGTATAACGACAGCGACAATGGGAAAGATTTAAGGGGAAGACGGAAGAGCGTTTAAGCCAATTATAAAAAAAAATGTTTTTTAAAAAATAATTGAATAATGTAGCTACAATTGTCTAGTTTAATTTACTTTTTTAATTACAAAAATCGATAAACTAGAAACGTTTTTATTAATTATAAACGTCTCACACATGCAATTCATACAGATTCATACTTAAGAATAACCAAGCAAACTTCCTATAACCACTCCTAGATGGCGCTGATGAAGGTACATTTTTGTTATAACCGCTCCTAGATGGTGCTGACAAACTATCTTATTTATAAGATAAAGTAACTGAAGTTTTGTTAATTTGTCAGTTTTCTTTCATGACGCCGTAGTCTAGTGGATAACGAGGTGTCTTTCTGATCACAAGATGCCGAGTTCGAATCTAGGCTAGGGAGACCAGGTATCTAATCATATCTGTGGTTTGAGGTTAGGAGGGCGGAAGTAAAGCAAACGGTGGTTGGCTCGCTTCCAAGCTGACGGGATATGACTAGATATCTGGTCTCCGGCTGGGGCTGTTTTGCATAATTTTACTAAAGTATTTATGTATGTATATATATTTACTAAAAAAAAACCAGGAAAACGAAATTTTATATAATTTAAATAGTTCAGGGTAATGATTATACTACCATGTGTTCATATAGGGGCATAAAATATGCTGTACAAATTTTATTGTCTCTTCTGTTTATTTAAAAAAACTCATAAAATATATTAAAATATGCTAAGAAAAATAACTAAACAATTATTGCTATTGCTGTAAAATTATATTTATTTCATTGTACATTTTTTTTTTAAATCGTGTTTTCTTTAAATTACATATTTTTTCAATATTTGACCCATTTTCTCAGGAACCATTTAAGATATTTGGATGAAATTTTCTGTGCTTATTTAGGTGACATATATACACCTTTTAACACAGGGATTTATTAAAATAATATTTTTTATAAAAGTTATACGTTTAAATATAATATTTTCTACCTGTTTTTTGTAACGAACTATTTAAAAATCTATAAAATTATATTTAATAATACAAAGCCAAACCCTCCCATCAGTGTTACTAGTTAGATGTCTTAAACATGTAGTAAAAATTTCAGCATAATAGCTTTAGTAGTTTCTAAGAAAATGGGTCATGAAATAGGCTAATTTAACATGGGCGAGATAGGACCCCTTAAGAGAGAAATACAGAGTTAAAGACCAAGATAAAAATACAATTAGTTAACAAGAAGGTAGACCATAGAGTTAAGAGAGATAGGCAGTCAAACAACGAGAAAATGATGCATTCAGTCCCTAAACAAGCGAAATATCATTGAACTTTCCCTTGCAGGGAGTTATATTTTATTTCCTGGAAAAGTTTGACAGCTGTCATATGTAAACAGGTTTGAAAAGTATTCCCAGTAAATACTTAAATATAAAGGTGTGGTTTAAACTCTACCTTCGAAACGCTTCATATATTTAGTGTTAAATAATTTGTCCGAAGCACTAATAACTATTAGTATTTGTAAGTTCACCTTTTATCGTCACATTGTACTAAATAGAAAACAGTGTGGTGTAAAATTGGCTTTAAAGATACCGACCTAAGTTTTAAATCTTACTTAGGTAACTTGTAAGTACAACAGCAAAAACGATAAATTGTGTAGTTAACTTTTTTAAAGACGATAATATTATCTTTTCCAATGCTGGAAATTCTTATTAGCAAGCAGATTGTGTTACTATAGTCAGCTTCCTGAGGGCAATAATACGTTTTCTAGCCAAGTTTGGAGGAAATATTTGAATCGTTACTCAAACTCCACATGTGAGTGCAATGGTGAGCGAAATAATTAATTACAATATTTGATAAGAAAATAATTAAAGATCTAGAGTTGCATGAGGTCGTGATTAAATTACATTTCCAACATCAAACAACTATAACTGTATACTCGTGCTAAGTGAACAATCCCTTAAATTTTAACATAACATATTTAATAAATAATCTAATTAATTTTGATAAAATGCAAGATAATGTAGATTAAAAATATGTTATTCATAGTTTAAAGAAATAAAAAATTTGAATAATAAATTCAAATTACTTTGATCTGTTTGTTCCTTGCAGTCCAGTTTTGTGAAGCTGTATATTATACAATTCCAATCAAATGTCTAATAACCATTACTTTTCAAATTTCATCCTTTAAAAATCCCGTGACTTTAAAACTTACTTAAACCTAATATTTTACCGCTGAAAACAAAGTAGCTTGATTTAAGATTTATTCTAGTTTAGTGTAGACCTTTTAAATCAATTAAAATTAGATATTTCTTTTGTTCAGTACTTTTTCATGTAAACCAATATTTTTCATCTAGTATTAACAACAACAACAAACAATAAACAAACAAATAATTCAGTTTTATTTCCGACTGTATAATGATTTTAAAATATGTTTTATGTTGGTAATAGGTCATATCCGGATATCTACGAAAAACAATCATTTTGAAAACTTTTTCAATTTAATTTACAGAGAGATAGTCTAATTTCCAAAGCTCGTTATAGTGTTTGAATATTAGATTATTTAAATAAGTGGAACCTTGATTGTTATTTTTTTCGGTCAAATAAATTTATAAACACCAATTTTGTTTACCATCTTTAATAATTTTTCCAATTTATTTCAGGAACACGATTGTATTTTTGAATATTTTAAATTAGTTGGATACAAAGAAGGGCTGACTAAAACAAGTACAGCACCGTTTATAATTTTAAAATTAATTATCTTTATTAATAGAAATTGGATTTTCAAAGTCAGACATTTTTAATTAATTCCGCAGCTATATAAAATTATATAAATATCAACATATTTGATATAAAATTACTTGATATAATTGAAGTTTAGATTTCCATATTATCGAAATAAAATATGCTATTGTTCAAAAACAAAATAATGTTAATTTTCTACAATTTACCAAGAAATTACGATTCTTCTTTCATTAATATTCTGCTCTACATTTTCTGTTAATTCACAAAGAAAGTAAGTGAAGAGTTTGCAAACGGTATATTCAGTTTGATAGAAGAGTATTTTCGTAACTCTCATCAATAATTTAGTTGAAAGGACAATCTATTTTCATCGTGTGGTAATGAGTTTATTTGTTAGAGTGGTGGCAGCACTGATTGATTGTTGGCAATTGAGTTTAAGGATTTAGCTATTATATTTATCCGGCTTTGTGGTTCATTGTTGGCCTAGTTTGGTTATTTTTAAAAATTTTATTGTTAAGACATGTACATTTCGCCAAAATTAAAATACAAATTTATACAAACTCAGTTCTTAAATATTTGTATTGAAGCAGAAATAGAGCAAAACAAATAACTAAAAACCGATTGTCTACACAATACTGTATAAAGCTATCAGAGAAATATAAAATTTCACTTTCTGTAAAAGTATACATTTTAATTTTTAACTGGCCGACGTATTTATTTAACTGAAAATAATGTTAACTAAGTTGTTCGTCATAATGTTTATACATTGTTTTAAAAATTAAACTACCAAACAATTTAAGCACAGTATATTTTGTTCTTATTCTTACTAAAGAAAACATTTATTTTCGTCTTACTATTAATTGACAAAGCATTAAAATAAATTAAAAAATGTTTTATATAACTTTTAATTTTATTATTTAACAGAGTAAAATTTGTTAATGATAGCTAATGTTCCACTTAAATGATTACTACACACAGTTTTTTTTTTATCTTGAATGCAAACTTAAACAATATAATAAGTAGGTATAAGTTACCTGTCTGCTGTCATCCAATCCTTGTTTTTCACCATGTGACAACCGCAAACTTAAATCTTAAAAATGTATGTGACCTGTAACTCTAATATTTAAGAATTTAATAAGCGTTTGTTAGATAAGGGTTAGTGAATTTGACTCTAAAACTTAATGTTCATGTTTCTTATCATGACAAAAGCTATGAAGTTGGCATAGTAAAACGTTAAGCTTCAGTAAATTAAAATAGGATTTACTATTTGTGTACAAAAATAACCTCAACACTTAAAAGGTAGAGAAGTAAATATAAAATCAAGTTAATTTTTTGACTGAAATTAAAAATAAATATAGTTTAGTTATGTTGTAATTAGTGGAGTTTCAGACATAAATAATTACATTATTTTAATTTTATTCACAAGCGGTCGTGGTAAGTAGGTTACTGTTACCGCCACCAAGCTCAATTTCAAACATTGTTTACATACAAATATACAGAGTTTAAAATCAGTCATGGTACTCCTTGATTTAATATAAATGGATTGCTATATAAGCGTAAACAATCTACCATACCTAGTATACAAATTTTCCTAAAAATGTTGACCTCTTTTGAAGGAGGAAACCTTTAACTTTTGAAACGGCAACCCTTATCTTGTAATAAATCATTAGAAAGGTCTATGCAATAGAAAAATAAATTGCTCATAAATAAGGTTTCCAGTACTTCCCTGGCACAGGAATTAAAAAAATTGCTTTGTGTTTTCCCATTAAACTATGTGTGCGAATTCGTTCTCTTAGGGGAAGAAGGATTCAGGTTAAATTAAAAAAATGGAAGTTATAATTTCGTCAAGCTATTTTAAGAACAACAAATACAATAAACACATTATTTCCTTATTTTGTTATCAGTTTACTTAACCAGCATGTTTCGAATTTAAAACTGCAAATATCAACTTTGTACTTCCATTTCAGTGTACTTTAAGCAGTTAACCTGCTACGCCGCCCTCTTAAACGTTTGAAAGCTAGACGTAGACAAAATACGTTTACAAAATAGAATCATTTCTGGTAATGGCGCTACTTTCACGAAAAACGGCAAACTTTTGTTATTGAATGGTTAAAAATCCAAATTGATTTATTGAGACTTATACGTAAAGCACTGTAAAAGTAAAAGGAATAGTTAACAACCGGTTGGCTGGAAAGTTTGTAATTTTCGAAACTTGAACTCCGAGAAATATTCCAAAATAATATGTTTACAGAAGGCAGAAAACAGTTGGTCAGTACAAGATGGAGTACCACGACAATAAAATCGTGATTTGGGACAATACTTGGACAATATATGTTTCCTATAAGAAGGATAGGCGGAAGATGTGCTTTGGAATGGCCCGGAAGGTCTCCTGACCCAAATTTACAATGCCATTTCTTTTGGAGTCACATGAAAAACTTTATTTATGAAATTACAACTGTTTTCAATACATGCATTGATTTTCTAAAGTAGCTCTATTTGGACCTAATACCAAAAAATTGTCAGCTGTAGTCGAGGACATCAGCTGTTACTTTTCGTATCTATAAATGTTAATTGAACGAACCATTTAACGTTATTAAACAATCGATAAAAGCAACCGATACGTTCGGTTGGAATTAAAACAGCTGTTAAATTTTAGTCCATTGTTGTACTTTATATTTTATTTGAATTTGAAAAACGTCGAAAAATTCAATAAGTTAGTGTTGAACCTAACCTAAAACCTAAAATTATGTTAGAAATTATTTTAATTTTTGTTATGGCCTACTATTAAAAACATTATTCAAATAGGTTTAATGTTTAATGATAAAGTTAGTTAATCCTGGATAACCAAGTTGTGTTGAGTTTAATTTTGTATGTTACTCTTGTTTGTATAGTTAATTAAATTAATATAAAAAGTACTAAACAAGTCAGTGTTTATATATTTTACAATGCGTTTCTTTTTGTATAGTATATTGTTTTATTAAGCTTATACAGTAGTCAAAAAGTTAGAAATGGCGATCTAGTAATCGATAGTCAGAAGTATTTGATCTGACAATCGTTAGAGGTTAGAGTTAGTTAGTGTACATAATTTAGATGTAGTATCTACAAACTTGTCCTACAGCTGTTTGTTTAGAACAAAAAGAAAGCTAACTTTTGAAGGTAAACAGGTTTAAATATTTTTTTTTATTTCTCATTGTATTGTTGGCAGTAAGACGAAAAATATAGTTCATTACTAGGACCAAAATTGGCTTTTCGATTCTCGTTCATTCTGAGATGCTAGTTTTGGTCCTGGTGATGACATATACTATTACCATTCTGATTGGACCCTGATTACGATTTTCAATGTATGAAAATTTTTAGACTAAATTTAGTTATCTTGTAAATTAAATATTTGTTTGGTAAATGGTTTGAACTGTTTTGAGTTCTACTTCAAAGATGAAGCGGAAACGAATGTTTTGTAAAGCTATACTTGCTTTTCTCTTTTACTTTTACTCTAATACTTTTCTCAGTCATAATATCTTGAAAATATTTATAATATGTAAATTTAGTATCTCAGCATGAGGTGTGTAGAATTAATTAAATAAAACTTATAATGAATGACCTAAATTAACTTAAAACCAATAGTTTACTAGACATTTGCTGAAATATACTTCCGCTACCTTTTAGCTTCAATCATTTTTTCCAACACAATTTCACAATGAGACATTATTTCTAATGCCAAAATAAAAATAATTCCGGGAAAAATCTCCACTTTGATTTTTTCGCAGTAAAAGTAAATTTTCCGCTCGCTAATTACAGCAATCAAGATTTCTTATTTAATTTATTTGGAAAATTACTTTGTTTTCAGTGGTAAGAGTTTGGTGCTACGTTTCATTAGAGGACCAACATAGGACTGCCACATTGTGCGTGTTGTAATACTATAATCCTGTTCCCTAGGAAGATGGATCGTGGTAATAATGCTGAGAAACAAAGTGATCCATCAAACAAGGGGTATAGCGAGGAGAGTTTTGGGAGAACTTGTAACTGCAGAAGGAATAGCTGTGGATATTAATATTTTTTCTCAAAGCTGAACATACTGAATAAACTGACAACCTTATTAGGAAAATCATATTGAACGAAATCAATTGATTTAAATTTTTTTTACAAGCAAATAAAAAAAAATGTATACAAAAGGTATTTAAATACAATTAAATGTAGAAAGTTTATGTTTATAACTATGATTTGAGTTGCTTAATATGTACCTATGATTATTTGAGGGTTTCCTATATATACAATATATAGAACTCTATATGTTGTTTATTTATAATACATAAAATATCTAAAAATGGCAAGCTTTGGTTCAATTCAGTTTCATGAGTAAACCTAATAGAATTATTATTAGCACCTGTAACATCTGGTTCTCTTAGTCCGCTGCTTATCTAACGAGTGCAAAAATCTAGTACTCTAATCTGATTACTATTACATATTGAACAAAGTCAATGATAGTTTGTATTGCTAAAGATAACTAGTGCCTTTGCCCCTGGACGCTTCGCGTCCCAACCCCGCCTCGGTCTTCAGTCTCAGATGAATGATTCGCTTGGCTCGCAGTTGGAAAATTCGCTAAAGAATCTCGTTAATCTTTGGCTCGTTTGTACATATGTTTGTAAAATTATGAAACCAGGCTTAAATATATAAACAGTAATTACAAGATTATTTATAACCTCAAATACATGTTTTAGAAACGTGAGAGGCTTTCATTACGATTTTAGTCCTAGTTCTACTATCTTTTGTCAACTAAAGTTTTGAAACCAGGCCTAAATATAGTACAAATTATTGCACTATTAACATATCCTCAATACTATGTTTCAGAAATGAGCCAGGCCTATATTACAAAATTAACTATTAGAATTTATCCATATTTACCAAGTTTAGCAGTTTTTTTTCACAAAATACATTGTTAAATCAGGCCCAATTTATTATAATTCCAACGTGCTAAAACAGTATAAATTAGCTTGTTTTTTTAACAGTAATTAAAAACTATCCAATGAACAGCTGATGTTGGATAATACTCAATCTCAGTTCTATTAGAATATTTACAACGTGCTAAAACAGTATAAATTGTCTTGCTTATGAACAGCTGTTTTGATCGCTTTATTTACTATTTCGTTGTTATTTTTCAACCAACATGGAAACCCGTAAGACCCTATGTTAAAATTGTTCAACTTTTAAATCAGATTTTCTCAAAAAATGGCGTTTTTACACGAAATACAACTATATGGGTGTACTTATAAATCTGAACTACGCCTAAATACAAAATTTCTTTGAATTCGTTAGAGCCGTTTTCGAGATCTGTGACAGATAAAAAGATACACAAATAGAATTGCTCATTTAAAGTAATAGGATGGGAACCAATCGTTACATAAAACAGTCACAAGGGAAATATTTCTAGTGTCATATTTTTAAAGAAATCGAAGAGAAAACGTTAAGACATTTATGTGTTCCAAAATAACGGTTTTAACGTGGCTGGCAGCCAAATATGGAGCTTATTTAAGCCGCCCGATATGTTTGCCTTTACATAAAGAGTTCTTTACTACACTGAATAGAAAATATGTTTTGCTTGGAATCGGAGTTATTTGTCCGAGAGAAATAGCTTACAGATGGAAACCTTCGATATTGTATCACAAACGCTGGAGGTACGATTAATACATGATTTAAACACGTGTTTCAAAAGTCTAGCTACTGTTAAATGTTTTGCATATACAAGATAATTAAATACATTAAGAAATTTTTGTTCGCCATCTTGGATATATTGAATTTAAATAAATTTGATTAAATATTATAAGTACAACAACAATATATATAATTTTGCTTACAACTTAAAATGAAGTACTTCCGAATAAAGGCAGTTTGTTATTACAACAGAAAATAAAGTATGTTTCTTAGACCAACTCTATACTTTGTTTGCATAATTTTTGTGTTCCCAATACACAGTTTACTACATCAAACGTAATGCTTTTGGCAAACAGTGTAATAGTATGTTTAGTTTCAAACTTATCCTTATATATAATTCTGTAAGCAAAATTTTAGATTCAAAATTGTGGGAATTTGGTAAATCAGAAGATGATGGGAGAGATGTCAAATTAAAGGTATCGATTCAAGGAACGAGGGAAAAATATAATTTTTTTCTAAAATTAATAACTAAGGGGTTTTTAAGATCCCCGAAAAACGAAAAATCCCCATAAGAAATACATGAGAATTTAAAAACATACAACAGCTGTTCTGCAGTTTACATTAAAACATTTGGTATTAAATAAATAAATTAAAACATAAAACAGCTGTTCTGCAGTTTACATTAAAACAGATGGTATTAAATACATAAATTAAAAACATAAAACAGCTGTTATGTAAAATAATATGACAGTTAAAGTAAATTATATTTTTAAATAAAATCTGCTACTTATTAACCTATAAAAGATACACGTTGACACACACATAGAGAAACCTAATAAGTGTGATTTTTGGAAGGTGTATTGCTGTCCTATTAACTCTTCATACATTTATACTAATATCATAAAGAGTTAAAGTTTGTTTGTATGTAGGGGGTAATCTCTGGCACTACTGAACTGATTGAAAAAATAGTTTTACTGATAAAAAGCTACACTTTACCTGAGTAACATAGGCTATAATTCTTTTACATAAAAAGCTTTTTTTATTTCAATATTTGTAAATTTAGTCGGAAAAAATTCTTAGGTTAGGCCTAGAATGATAAACCAACACATGTATTTACATTTATTACCATAACAATAAATTGAATAAAAGAACAGATAATATATAGCTGTCTGTTCCAATATTTCCATTGACAGCTGAGTTCAAAATTTGAAGCAATTATTTTTGTATTTCTAGATTTTAGGTTAGGGTATTAAAGTGTAGACCTGAGCCTTGCTGGTTCTTTTAACCATTATTATAACTGTTCTTATGAAATATAAGAAATGATTTGATTTGAAAATTTATCATTATTTATTATCTTAATTTTGAGATTATATATTATTAATCATATAACTTTATTATAAATAAAACATAACATTTGTTTTTAGAAGGTTCCATTGGGGGTTTGTGTGCGGAGCACGCAGGGGTATCCCCTAGTTGCAAATAATACTGGAGTACTTCATGTGGGAATTGTATTCATAATGATTTGAAGATGGTACAGTTATTTTATTAAAACAATGTATATTTCAGCATATACAAATAATATTAATAGTTATACTATAATACAATCTCATATTTACCCTCCCTCACATTAAATACATTTTTAATTCAAGATTTGGTTTCGTCCTACATTTCATCAAAGATTAAATCGGGAACACATAAAATTCCCAATGTCTCTGTTTGCTAAGTTTATTTCTATAAAATGAAGAGAAGACTAACAAAACAATTAATTTAAACAATAAATCTATTTGCAAAGATTCCTGCAGTTTGTACATAGAGACGCCTTAGCGGCTGCAGTCACTCCCCACCTCACAATAAAAATGTTTTTCCAGTAAAACTTGTATGAAAGAAATATTTCGCTCAAATATTACTAACACACTGAGGGAAGGCAAATATATAGGGAAGCACAAAGTAGGTCAGTTTTGTTATTATTTCTTTGTTTCACAGGTGGCGTAAATTATTGCAGGAAACTGCAATGAAAAACAATTAAAATAAGTAGATTTAACCTACATTTCCCTTAGAATCTTGACTTGTATATTTTATAAAATAACAGCTTTCTCACATAATTCCAGTTTCATTCATGTTTGGAAATGATCAATAACCAAATTTAGTAACAAAAAATTCCGTATACAACTTATTTGTATTATATAGCTTTGCGATTTACTAACTTGTTGTAGTGGTCTGTGATTTTCTTTACTTTATGAACTAGCTGTACTCGTGACACGTGCGTTAACGACCGAAAATATATAAAAGTAAAACTATCAACATTTTTGCATTTTTGGACCTTCAGATAGCGATGAGAACAAATTTCCAATCGTCAAGGACTTCTCAGATTTTCCTAAACCCTACCGTTGAAAATCTACAGGTTTTTTAAAAGTTGGTAAACCAAAATGTTGGAAAATCTCACCATTTTTTGTGTTATAACTAATAAACTATGTAGCGCACTGAATTGGCTCAAATGAAAGAAGTCGATGAGTTGAATCTAATTTAATAAAGGCCTAGGTGTTACCAGTCTAAGTTTATAAGGAGAACCATGCACAAAACAGGTCAAAATAGTCGTATTTAGTCACTAATGATGTTAAAACATTTGAAGCAATGGACTTTTTCGAATGTGGATTTCTCCTGATCCTTCCCGAAGAAATGCTGTCTAATGATACTAGCCTATACGTTTCCCTAGCTTTATACGTTCAGACATACTTAGTTGATGACGTCCCAAACAGACAGAAACGATTGTTGTATATGTATAGACGAGTTTGTCTACCAGGATTTGTGAGCATTGCTTAGTTTTATATGGTTTTGTAGAAAATTAAAATTTTATTATTTAATTCAATGAATAGTTCGAAGATAAGTTTATTGTATGGTGGGTTTGAGTAAAAAATATAAAATTTACAAAAACTAGAAAAATAATAAGAAAAACGTTTAATAAAGAATTGTATTTTGCTTCCAATTATCTTTATGATTTCAATGTATTTAGAACAAAATAATATCATGAAGACCCAGAATTCTCAATTAAGGCGCACAATACAAATCTGATAAGGTTAATATTTTACAACCTTTATATATATAAATCAGTCTTCTAGGTCCATGAAGCATTATGTAAGCGCATAAATATATTTAACTATTTATTAATATATTAAATAAACAGGTTATAACATTGTATATGACGTGTACAACCAATGTACTAAAATGTGTTTGATAATTCAGTGTTATGTAACAAAAGTTTTATAAGCTTATAAATTATCTTTCCTGAAGATGGTGTCAATGGAAGCGAAACATGCAGCCAAAAATATATAAAATATAACCAAACAAAAGACTTCATTTAATTCAAGGTATTTATTTTATTATACAATAAAAAAATCTAACAACAATAAGTATATCGAAGTTACTTACTAACAATAAGTGTTAATTAAACAATAATAAGTAATGTAAATATAGAGAATGGAAATACAATTTAATATTAAACTATATGTATACCATTATTTTAAAAAAATATTCCATTAAAATGTATATACATTTGGCACCTTTTTTATATTACTGTGCAATAAGAAATACATTTATTGTGATGGAGCATAATTAAAGCAAAGAATGGATACAAAAAAATCATATGTAATTTAGTGGTCATTTAATGTGTTGCTAAATGTTGATGTCGCAACACTGTAATATTGCTATACATTAATTACATAGTAACAGTAAACGAGCACCATATGTTAGGTTAATCAAACCCGTATAATGGTCACCCTAGCAGCTGTTAGAAGGTTTGTTTTGTACTTAATGTAGACTGACTTTACAATCATGCTTTAATGTTTGTGTTCAATATAGGGTGACCCGTAAATACTTTCTTAACCATTCTGTAATATAATTTCAAACTGTACTACATTCTACTGTAATACAAATAAATGTTGAGTTTTGTTGTGAGAAGCTATTCTTGATAGAATAAATAACACGTTTCAACGACAATGCCACCAACTTAAATGATGCACGAACTAAAATAATAAAATTATATCATAGTTAAACAATTTATAATGTTTGTATTTTTTTGAAAATAACAGTTGTACTTATTGTAATACATGTTTATCATTTTTTTAGTCCTGATTGAATGACAAACATGGAGAATAAAAACTACTTAAAATAAAAATAAGGAAAAGTCTGATGTTCACTTCCAGCTACATAACAGATAAAAAACTGATTAGGATCAAAAGCTTAGCAACAAATCTTTGTTGTATGCATTGGCACTCATTACCAAAGCAACCAACTTTTCAAATCTAGAATCAGTTTATATTTCTTCACATCCTACAACGTTTTTAGGTTATGTTAACAAAATAAAAACAAACTCGAATAAAAATCTACAAAACAAGCTTAGTGTATTAAAAGGTATTACAAACATCTGGTGCTACACATTGTATTGATTCCTTCAGTTGGTAATATACAAATTTCGTTGAAATATTGATTATTTAAATACTAAAGATGAAATCACAAGAAATGGCCTAGTTAGAATCATTGGGGATGGTGCGTGCCTATTTCAGTATCTATCTTACATTATGTGAAGGCCAGAACTACCCCCACCACATCACTTAAACCTAGAAGTGGCAAAGTTATTTCGACAGAATGGCAGGCCATAATTTGCGTTTTGCAAGCGGATTTTTAATTCGCCAAATATAATAGTTAAATCCCTATCCAAAAGTACACCATAGCTTTTTTGTAGAAAAACTTTCAAAGAATTCATATAATGACAGTAAAAAATCATTCATGTAAAATTTTCAAAGTTATTATCTCGGAAAACCAAAATTGTACAGTTACGGAAGAAAAATCCTACTTTAGGCCTTCATAAAAATAATAAAATTGAACCGTTTATTTTTAAAAGGGCTCATGTCCACTTTTTGAAATTTTTCAGGAGACACAAAACACTGATTTCAGATCTTGTAAATACAGTAATTAAGTTTTCTCAAAATTGTACTTATAAGTAACTTCAAAATACACATTCTACACAAATTTCTAGCATTTACCTTTAATAGGTGCTTATAAAAAATTAAAACATATTACTGGACATGTGCCCTTTCTCAACTTAATAAGGGAAAAGTAAGTAAAACATACTATAAAGTGTTGAAAACTAATGATTATTATACAAAATCTTCTTTTAAAGTACAAATTATAGTTTTCCTAAAGTATGAAATAATAAAATTTTAAAGAAAAAGTATAACACTTTATTGTTGGCCATCATCGTTGTCTAGAGTCGTTGTTGGCCATGAAGTCGTTATCAAGTCATAAAAGAGTTTATGTTCTTCTGGCACATACTTCACCACTTTCAGTATGTCATTGATTTTTTTAATGTTGATTGGATTTTTACTAATATAAGCTCTTTGTTTCGGTAAAGTTATATCCTCAATGTTTTCGATTTCAGGCTTCTTCAGCTTGAATGTATTTTGATCAAGTCCATTGATCGTAGTAGATGCTTTAATAACACATTGTTCCATTTCAAAGAAGTAAAACTCAGAAATCTTGAACTTACGAAGTTTACTCCGTGCGACTCCTGGTGTCACCTTTTGATTGCTTTTCTTTGCCTCTTGTCGGTCATCTTTGGTTTTTGCCAAGGATTCAGTTGAAGATACATATTTCTTGAAATAATTTGGCCACCATTCATCAAAGTTAAATATGATGTCACTATCTTCTAGTAGTTCAGTTTCAATTTTGACAGAACTTTGATCAATAAGGGTCTTATATTCAAAAGGTGTGTATACTCTATCGGCTTTTTTTATTGCCCTTTTCACTACTCCAAACGTTCGATCACAGGGCAAAAAACTGTGGCCCCTGACTGGAAAGTATTGTTTTATTAAGGTTTTTCGAGCCGCAGAAAGCCCCAGTAGTGCTCTTAAGACTGTATGGTTCCGG
>JAGFPH010001038.1:232883-268782 GCA_018207615.1 Philaenus spumarius | reverse complement strand
GGATTCCTGATATGGAGAATGTCTGACAAACGTTCATGCACTGCATGTTTATAAGTACCTATATTTTTCAATTAACATAACTGACTTTTAGTATTGGTACCATGACAGTTCTCCTTTGGAGCAGGCTCATGATGACGATCAACTTTTGAATAAAAACCGAAAACTCAACCTCCTAACTTTAGTTAACATTTATTCCATATGAAGTTTTTTAGCTTATCTACATGCATTACACACATCAAAATGCTTTGATAAAGTGTAAAAAAGTAAAAATTAAAAACAAAACTCATATTTTGTATTAAGAATTCCCCATGATATCCTTGACCTGCAAGAAGACTGCAAGTTTTTTTGTGGCGGTAATTCTAGGTCTCGTGACCAAGATCTCTATTTATCACCAATTCTTAGTTTTGTGAGAATCATTATTAGTCACCCTATATTAGACACGTATTTTATTCTGGCACAATCTTTACTGCTCAATCGTAAAACCAGTCCACATTAAAAACTATATAAACCCTACAACAGGCGCTAGTGATACCATTAAATGGGTTTTATGTCTATGCTTGTTTACTGTTAGTATTGTATGTACTTAATGTATTTCAACACGGGAACAAAAGTGATTGCTTATTTAATGTATGATTAATGATTTAATGTTAAAATTTAATGTTAATCCAAATTATTTGATCTCGAATATTCTCTTTTAGTAAGATTTTTATTATTTTGTATTTAAAATGGTTTTTATTGTGTTATGAAATAATCAGTATCATTTTTGTATTTTGGTCGAAATGAAAAACAAGACCTGATGAAACTAACTTCGACCTTATAATAATGTCATATGTTATAATCTTCATTACTCATTAAAAACAGAAGAACTTCCCACAGTTTATTACCGTGACGTGGCCCGTGGTTTGAAATGTACTTATAATTTAGTCATTTCTAATCGTGAATGCCATTATTTAATTAAACCAATTAATATCCAAAGAGAAACTAAACGAAAGTTTTTTTATGTAACCTCCATTAACATTAAGTGTGTTAAATGTGTTTATTTTACTAACGTCGTGTTCATTTAACTTTGTGAATGCTATATTTGAGCCAAAGTCGATAATTTACATGTAACTTGCACCTAATAATCAAACTTAGTGTTGACAGAGTAGGTTCTAACTAAATTAGAATAGATGGATTCCCATGTTTAACCGTTACACAGAACTACAACGCATTTCTATTCTAACTATGATATTGCAAACTCGATACGTCATTGGGGTTTCTAATTAAATACTGTGGTAAAATGTTGCAAAATATTCGAGAGATGGAATAACTAATTATATCCTGTTAGGTCGACCACTGTTTGCTATACTTCAGCCCTCTTAACACACATATCTGGATATTCATTTTGGTCCTTCATTAATAATAATATAGGGTTCATAACTAAAGGAAACGTGTGAGTACTTTGGCTCCAGTATTAGTATTCACTGCGCTGATCGAAAGTGAACGATATAACGTATCAAATATTATAGATAGATTTTTTACTTATAATAAACGGGAAATATTTACGTGCACACACTCAATAACAACCTGCAGATAATTTAGTAAATAATTTTCAAAGACAAAATTGACATCAGAAATTTGGCAAAGAACCCAGCAACGTGGGTATCATTAGATGCTTTGGTCACCGATATAGTAATTATCATACCAAAACTAATTAGCTGCTCTATTAAAATTACAGGTTAAGTTATTAAAACAATAAAACCTGTTTCACAAATGTTAGCTATGTACACAACTACATTTTGCTACTAGGAATAGTCGAAATATAAAACAAATATTCTGAAAATGTATTTTGTTGTGTGGATTTATGATTTATTTGTGGAAAAATCCACAGAGACAAAACTAATTAAATCTAATTAACGAATTGAGTTTTCACTCTAACCTCCAACTGTAAATCTATTTTTGAAGTGAAAACCTTTCAATTGAAAACTTTGGAAGTGAAAACTTCTATAGAGATGTTGGGTACTTTTTTTTGTATGGAGGTAATTCGCCATTTCGCGTCACGTCACGTAACGCAACATTTTTGCTTAGACCGGTGTGTTGATTATGTATATTGAACATCTATATGTATACCCTCTTATACATACATATATATACTTGTGTATAGTATATATGGAGAACAAGGACCGATGACAATGCAATATACATTTTTTGGGTGTAGTAAGTGAGCACTGATCATGGTCCCCAGAAAACGACGTGATTTTTACCCCCTTAAAAACGTCGAATTGATTTGAAACTTTGCACACTTATCAAGGACCGATGACAATGCAATATTAATTTTGTTGGGTGTAGTGAGTGAACACTGATCATGGTCCCTAGAACACGTTTTCGGGTGTCATTACAAACTTTATATACAGGGTGATTCACGACGATATACAAAAGCTTTGGGAGCTCATTAATTTTTTTGGGTGTATTAAGTGTGCACTGATAATGGTTTCCAGACCAAATAATAAAAACATAAATAATAGTTTAAAAACTAAAAAAATACGCTTTAAAAGCTAACCGAACTAAAAATTTGAAAATAATTGTAATTATTTTATTTATTTATTAACCAGGAAATAAAATGTAATACAATACAGTTTTAATCAATATTAATTTTACACGCTGTAAAATTCGCATATAAGTTTTCACTTCTATTATGTGGTCATGTGCACGCCCAATTTGTTATTATATATATATATTTTTTTTTTGGATTTAGTGAGATTTGAACTTTAGTAGTACCAAATATGTATTCCTCACAAAAAATACTCTAAGAAACCATCTTCAGCTTAATTTAGTAATTTGAAATTAGTGAATATTGACTGTAGACCCCTCATATTCATATGTTTCTTTACTTGAACCTATTGAGCTAAAATTCGGATCAATTACATCGTAAAAGTTACATAGAAAATGTACACTAAACCGTCTCTAATATTATTACATTTTACTAAAGTCACTACCTTCTGAGGATTTTAAATGGGGGTAAACAACCCTATAAAATAATTATTAAAATAACTTTCTTACTACAAGCTAGAGAGCATAAATTTGGTTCATACAATTCTTACGTAATATACAAGAAGCATACAAAGTTTTCATTTCGATTAGTTGATTCAAATGGCTGAAATGGGCTTACTACCCTTAAAAATAAATAATATTTATATGTAAAAGGAAGAAAATGAACTCACAATAACAGTTAGTTTAATCATTCATGTATTGTGTTTTATTTGGCAACAATGGGCAAATGTCTTTTTACTATATAAGCTTCACTATCATCCATATAATAAACAAATACCTCAACTGAATCCATCTACCCAAAATTATCTATATCACATCATATACATAAACGTATAACGTGGTACTGGTATTGCAATAGATTTTGAAGAAAACAAAATGTTTTGTAAATTTAGCTTAAATTCGGCACTTTCTTAAACCAGACATATCCGATTGTTTTAGCACAAGAACTCTTCAGTAAATACAAATACGATGTCACTAGACTTAAAATAAATGTTGATAAATTGTCTCAGCAAAGCAAGGCATGATATTAGCATAGTGCATTACTGCGATATCTCATTCCTCTGACTGATGTTAGTACATAAATCACGTGGTAATGTGAAGTTAAATAAAGAAAAATTTGTAAGTAATGCACTTAGATTAGGAATACTATTTTACAATTGTATTACATTACTTTGTGAAAGAAACACATCATGCCACTCTTACATCTTACTAAGTTATGAGTTTCTTGGTTTAATTGTACAAAACGTTTCGAGCACTTCAGCCAAAACTTTGAAAAAAAAAAAACACTTTGATGCTAAAATTCTTAAACACTTTACAAGTGAACTATAGCGAATCAAATGTTTTGTGAAACAGTGAGGTAGACTTAGTATTCTGTGCATACGGTGTATGGTATAAATACCCAGTCGCTATCTTTTTCAGATATTTTCAATTTCACTTTCGGGCAAGAGCGATCCTTTTGCTAAAACTGCATGGCACCTTATACGAAAATCCGCTTACATACAATAACTACAAAATTATATTAAAAATAATACAAAACTGAAGAATATTAGCAATTAACTAATTATTTTTACATTTTATTAGAGGCTTTTTAGCTCTAAGTTTTACCACCTTTTGACACACGACTCGGAACTATTGTAGTACTCAATGTTTTATTACTAAATTATTATTTATGTATATCAGGTTTGTTATATTTAAAGCAATATTGTTTATTTAAATTATAATACTCTCGTTTTAGTTTTACTCCCTATTAGAGACAATGTTACATTCAACACGTTTTAACCCAAGTTTATTGAACAAAATACGTTACGTATCTTGGATATGTCACATTGATCAAATTAATATTTTGAAAAAGGAAAATGAACATATGAAATATGATTTTTATGTTACATTTTACAAGCAAAATAATAGTATACCCCATTTTTTTGGTGCATTCGTTTGTTATTAAGTTGCAAAACAAAACGAGGTAAAATACAGTATTGCATTTTACAAACCTAATGCATCAAAAAACTAACTTTATAAACAGTGTAATATTGATAACAATAAACAATAACTAATAATTATCTACGCAACAGCGTTGTATTGCAAGGCATCTGTAATTTTACTTAAGAACACAATCTTACAGGAGATGCTTACTTCTGAAAAACTACGTATGGTTTTAGCAATAAAATGTATTGCGTTTAGTTACAAACAAAATATTTCTTAATTCCAAATTTGAATGCTTAGCCTACAACTAAACTTGGGTTGCACTATTGTTTTTCTTGTAAATTTTTACATCGAAATGATGTGTAACACATCCACCTACCTATCTAGATAAAAACTTACCTCATTGCAGATTAATTAAAATATATAGAGCCACATATAATGTTTCCTCAAAATGCATCTTAGATATCATCCCATACTTAAATATCATCCCGTATCTGGCATGGGTTGTTAAAAATTATTTACATTTTGTGTATTTGGTTAACTCTTTAAAATAATTTATCAATCTGTAAGGATCATATTTCCCTCATTTTATTAACGTTTATGCTGTTGTTTCAAACTAACAGCAGATGTAACTATAACATTTACTATTCAAAGTCCTACAGGTAAGTTTATTATGTTAAACTACAACATTGGTTGCTATAGTAATAAAAACGAAATATCAAGATATAAAAATATATCATTCCAAACATTCACACATCAAGAAAAACTTTCACATATTTATAACAGACTTGAATCCACTATTTGACTAAATACAAGTTCAAGTAAAACATTCATTGATTGTCCTCGATAGAGGTAATATTTGCAACCAACCCTTATTACCTTGCTCTGATGTATTAGCCTGAGTAGGCCTACACATTTAATTACTGGTGTTTACACAAACCAATGGATTAAACCATTGCCATTACACAATGCAACCTCTCTGAATAATCAGTAGATTATTAATTTATCTGTGTTTTGGCTCATCACATTTACATACTAAAATCCATCTAAACCATATTGCAGACAATGCATTACCATTTGTGAAGAAAACCAGTAATAATTAAACATTTACTAAATAAGTGTTTTTAGTATAAAAAATTTGTCCAAGAAGTATATATTATTAAATATAAATCTCAAGATTTTAACTCAACTAAATAGTTTTTCCCTCATTGTTGTGCCAAGAGAAAAAAAAATGGAAATTAGTTGCTATACAATGCTCAACACTGGAAGTAGAACAGCAAGACATCAGCATATATCATTTTTTTTAAGGATATTTTGAAGACTGAGATAAAAACAATGCAAAATTGCACCTCTTACCCTTGTCTTGCCTCTTAATGTCAAAATTAAGGTAGTGGAACTATGACCCTGTTTTGTACCATTTCTTATCTTACTAATAATATTATGAAAGTTATCTAAATTAATTACCTTCAGTGTAACGGCATCTTATTCTCAGTTTTAAGCAATATTTTGTTTGAAATAAATTGTTTAAACTATGAATATCTTAAACCATGGGAATGCTGATCATTGGTAAATCTGTGCGTTTAGTTGCATTTCCGTGATACTTTGTTCCAGGCAGAGGTTTCTAAATAGTGGTAGTGGGCTTCACAAGTATGTTGGAGAACTACACCAGGCCAAAATAGGGGGTCATTGTTACAGTCAGAATCCTTCAAGCTGAAATGAGGCTAGCATCAATGGGATTTAGCTTGAGAATCAGATGGGCCAGACAGTCCCGTGCGACCACTCTAATTCACGAAAACCTTGTATATTCCACCGCTGTTTGTATGACATATAACCGGTTACATCCAGTTTAGTTCACACCGAATAAAAGCTGCAAATTTCTCTATTGTATAAACAAATCTGTAAAAACATATGGGATTGTGAATGTTATCTGAGTTGACAAATGTGCTGTTTCATTGGTTTCAAAACTGTCCAATCACTAGGGTTTACAGAAAGCTTCGTCATTCAAATTGTATAGTAGTGACATCTGATTGCAAGGCATCTTTAGATAGATCAAATCTTGACGAATCTCATGGTATCTTTATATTATTGATCAACATATTCATGTGGTTGGTCTAGGACGTTGAAGAAGTGGGAAATAACAGTACGATCCACGCGTGGAATCAGGTTTACAGAAATCTACAATTTTAAAACGACGATTACATATGTAAATATACGTTTTAGAAAGAAATTGTAAATGCAAAAATTAAAGTTTGGAACATTACCTTTCCAGTGGTGTTTGTTTTTTTGAGATTGGGAAATTTTTAGTGTGTCGCATATTCAAGAACGTGCTGTCTGCCGATTCTAGGGAAAATTTTCGAAGAAAAGTGAGAAATCAGTTGTTCACACTCATTGTCACTGATGATTTGATAAGAGTCTATACATGATGGTGAGGAAACAGTTAAGTTCTCTTTGTTTGAACAATATGTATTTTAGAATAGTGCTAAGATTGGTCTTCTTTGCAAACATACGTGGCACTTCTACTTTTTTAATTCGTATTTGTTTTGTTGATGTTTTTTTATCTATTTTTGTTTAAATTTGTAAACTTTTTTATGGTTTTATAGATCTAATAGTGTATTATTATTATTAATTTACGTATTGTATTTATTAATAGTGTTAGGTGTTAGCCACTAACAGCTGAAGTTTCTCCACATAAGTGGTATTAGTGTTAGAACTGTGTAATTTATTTTTTATTTTTTAAGGTTTATTTTATTTTAGATTCACTCACTTATAACTTGATGAATTAATTTGTGTATTTTACAATCATTAAGTTTAAAATTTAATTTGAGATGTGGAAATTGAATATTATTTTTATTATTTTTTAAACAAATGTAAAATGTATCTCTAGGAAAAGTAGAAGATTGAAGTCCTAAGCACGCACGAGTGTTCTCTTCTTTATTCTCATGAAAACTATGAGGCGGTTGCTATTACAACAAATACATGAAACGAATACAGTTTCATAAAACTAACTAATGTTTTATGCAGCTAGTTAGAAAAAATGTACTCGACATTTGGAAAAACTTAATGTGGTGATATTTCCAATTACATTTTATTTTATCTTTCTACAAGATTATCCAAAGTAACCTCGTGATATGTCACATTGTCACTGTGTAGAAATTTCATGAATTTAAATTTGAGGTTAAACCAAACCAAATGTGTATTGACACAGAGCGCAAGTTAAACTAATATTGTTAATACCGCTAAGGCTCTTTCTAAAAATAGGAATATGACAAGATAGTTTAAATTCAATTTGTGAGTTGGCACACATTTGTATAATATACTACAAAATGTTCAGCTAAATTTAGTTTGAATGGAATTCAGAACTGAACTATTGCTTGCAATATAATGATGTAATTAATTCGTATACGTATTTGAATACCATGTACCATGTTTATATAAACGTATAGTAATACAGTAGAGCCCAGCTATCCCGATCTAATTGGGGCCGAACACGATTTGGATTAGCGGGATTCGGAATAGGCGGATTTCATGAATAATATCAATTTATGGACTTATTAAGGCGTAAATTAAGATCGAGGACATCTGCTAGTGTCAGTTCTATACAGCGTTGATCAACTCGGAGGAAATCAAGGAGGTTGTGAACGCTCAAACTGAACTCATATCACACGTAGAAGCGGCAAATGTTCTTGACCTCGTCTTAGTGCCGGTTTACACAACCCTTGTTTTTCCTTCCTTTGTACGATTTCGTTTTCTTCTAAAAACGGAAGGGAAGGGATAGGTTTGTTGTTAGAACTGTTGGTTTTGTCATCCCACAGTCTGTCCGTTAGTACCGCACCATCTTGAAAAAACATCGAGAAAAAATCAAATTCCTTCGATATAACGAAAAGGGAGGAGAAAATGGGACGAAAGCACCTGACAGGAGCTGTGGTGATAACAACACTACTATATCAAAGCCCACTAAAGAATACCGTTGCGAGGCGGCCAATAGGATAGGCGCGCAGCGTTGCCATATATCTACTAGCCTCGAACACTCCTGGTATTTACCGCTCGAGGCTTGATCGCACAGTTTAAAGAATTGTAAATGCGTTGAGTCAGCCGCAGTCAGTTAGAAGCGCGGGAAGATTGTGACAACGTCGAACTACGGCGATTGGAGCGTTCAAGGTCTCGATGTACACAAGCCCGTCCCTCAACGGTATTCTTTAGTGGGCTTTGATATAGTGCCTAGCTGTTGTATCTAATCCTTCCTTCTTTCTGAAGGACCCGGTATCCTTTTCACCGGACACTTGTTGCGGTACCTTCTTTCCCACAAAGCGGATGGAAAACGTGAAGGAAACAAAACCAGCTTTCATTCCAATTTGGTTTCAGGCGTTTTCATCAAGCTTAGGCTCTAAGTATGTCTCTAACTTATTTGTATAACAATAAATGTACATTTTTCACGAACGTCTTTTTAATTTCTCTTGTTCTTATGTTAAAAATATCGGTATTTTTTCTGAACTCTGTACGGAATAGGCGGATTTTCGGAATAGAGGGACTTTATTATATTAGTTTCTCCCTCCTCAACACAAAAATGTATATTCTCAAGGTGGTACTCAAAAGAATTTTCTGTATTATTTGTTAATCGTATGGATACAAAGCATGTGTTTTGATAAATTAGTTAGACTAAAAACACATATATTATCCTAACGAAATACATGTATCGTATATTTAGTGTCTTTCCCAAAGTAATGCAATACACTTAATTGTAATGTGGTATTCCTACTTTAAGGACATAACTAGGAATTTGTCTGCATTTAACTTCCATTACCATGTGATTTATGTACTAACATTAGTCACAGAGATGCTATATCATAGTAATGCACTCGTGGCAGTAACTCTGTCAGTATGCAAATATCATGCTTGGCTTTGCTGCGACAGTTTTATATATTTATTTACCATAAGAGCTTGAGAGAAGTTTTTTATTTACTAAAGAGTTATTAACTGTACCACATGTATACGTTATATTTAAATCAATTTAGAGAAGGATATTGATAAAATAATAATTAAAATATACTTTCCAGTGTGCATTTAACATTCTACAAGGGACCGCTATAGTAAAATAAGTAAACAATATATTAAATCAATAATATATGTCACTAGTTGCACGACCTAACGGAGTCGGTGAAATAATTTACCCAATTTTGTGTTTATGTTTTGGTTAGTGTAATACCAAATCAAATATTTCAAATCAATTTAGTTTTATAACTACGTTTTGAGATGGTCTAAGCTTGCTTAGCTCGCTCAGTTCAAATTTATTAAAAATAAATAAATGTTAAAGCAGACTCAGATATTGAGAAAGGCATACTCACTTTTAACCGGCCTGAAATCTAAAGTCAAAAGAGGCATGTTGTGGCCAGGCCCGGCAGTTCTTAGCAAGTTTCAATAAAACAATGAGAAAGTTAATAAAGTTATAAATTGATATTTCTATATATAGTTGAATAAAGGAAATAAAATTGAGTAAATTATTTAAATAAAGTTTTTTTGAGCAAATGCTTAATAAAGAAGTTATGAGTAACTAAAAAGTGACTTAAACAACCAAATTTGGTAAATTTAAAAATTATGAAATTTTAAAGTTAAAGTAAAACAAAGAAATAGGAGCTTAATAAAGTCAGTAGTAAAAGTTTATTAAAAATTGTTAAATTCAAAATCAATCACATTAAACTATTAATTAAAAGTAAAATAAAATTAGTTTATTAAAAAAGTAACTTCAAATAAATAAAGCAAGAGTAGCAGTATATAATATGAGAAAATATTAACTTAAGGAAGTTAATAATTTTAAAGTAATTACCGTTTTTCAAATAAAGTTAAATAAATTAACGTTAAGGGGTCTAAAATGACGGCAGAGTAAAACACTTTAAGGGCAGAAGCCTATAATAAATAAATATACTTGTAAAGACTCAAGAGAGATAGAAATGTTATAAAATAATGGGAAAATGGGTAATTAACAGAAAATAGATATTTTCGAAAGACAAAAAGTGCAATAACTCTTAAACCAAAAGGGATAGAACAAAAGCAAAAACGGGAAAGTGATAGGTAGAACTTAAGGGACCGGTTATAAAAAGATAATGTGAATGAAAATCGAAAACGTGGAAAAGCGCGTAACGAAATCAGACGGAATCGCGATCGCCTGCAAAAACCGAACGGGAGTTCGCACACGAATCCAGAAAACGTCCTGAACGAGAATTTGAAGACCGATCCAGGATCCAGCTACGGGATCGGGAGATATAGAAAATCCAGGAAAACAAGTAATGTTTCCATAGACCAAAGCGGACATGAATTTTCCAACGGGGCAGCAAGTTGGATGTTGCCGACGGACAAGATAACATAGCCCCGCCCACAGCGGCAGGGGTGACAATAGAAATCAGTACATTAGAATTTTAAAAGTTAATTATTATAAAACTAATTATTCTGAATTCAGGAAAAATAATTAAAAAAAATGCCTCTTCATAAAAATAAAAATATATAAAGCTCTTAATGAGGGGAAATTGTTTGATCGGATTGGCACTATTTATTCCCGCAAAAGGGAGAGCGGAAAAATGTGCTTGACAGATAGACAGTCTTAACTGAACCTCCAGTGAGAAACGACGTTTCTCCGAGTCTTAAAAAGGAATTCCGAGATGATACCACGTTTAATAATTTTAGTAATGTAGTAGAGAAACCGATAAGAATCGAAGTTATGTATCATACAATTTCTATAATAGTAAACAACGTAAAAACCACAACACGTAAATGATTATTTCGAATTAACCGAAACACCATATAATCGGTTCAGCCCTCAGGACCTTCCAAATATCTATCCAGAAACGGGTTACACTATTTCATAACCCAGGAGGAATCTAGACGAACCACAAGATAGCAGAATATCATATACTCCAGAACTATTAGAGTCCCGACTTTGTCGAACCCGGACACAGCTGAGAGCGTCCAGACCTTCCAGACCTGCAGGAACTCCAACTAGGAACGCTCGTTTAACTCGCCGAAGGTACATTCAGTGATACATATTATTCCAATTTTACATCGTTGACGGTAATTTTGAATTTTACAAAGAATAATTTATTTGGAAACTATAAATTGTTTTAATAGTAACTTCATTGACAGGTCTATCTCTCACAGTAGGCCTAGTCTACGATAATTTAATAAACCCATAAAAAAAAATTAATTGTAAGATAAATTAAAGATTAAAGGTAAATTATAAATTATTAAGGTATTGATCATTATTTTTTAGTATTTAATTTCACAGAAAGGTTATTTTTTTATCATTTATTATTTGCAAGCATTGAATTTTAGGTTAATAGATGAACTTGTGTAATGTGTATATATTTATAATTTTTTGAGCATAATTAAATTAATGAGAATAATAACAAATCTATTATTTCATTGAAAAGGGTCCTGAATTAGCTAGTAATCGTTATATATGTGGGTAAATAATAAGAAAGGTGGCCAACTTGCTATCACAAAGGTACAATCTTCTCCAAACGCCACGATAACGTAAAGAGTCGAGGCTATATCAATCAAATATTAAAAAATAACTTTCTTTCAAAGTAAATTTAAGGAATATCATCTGAAAGGATAATATTTCTTGCGCGGCTCGTAGAGAGTTCGTCGCAGTTTGTAAAAAATATGCAAAACTTGGACGGAAAAATAAAACTTGATCCATTCTAAACTTTTGTCCCCAATCACCCTTTATTTAGACATAAAAGAAAATGTAACCAACATATTAACTCAAAAGCTTTTTATTCGAAATTAACTGACCGTTAACTCAAATTCAATTATAAAATTACTAGTGGAAACAACAATGATTCGCTATTGTTTGATTCAATTTAAAGAGTAGTTGTAGTTATTCCATTTCATTACATTGACTTAAGTAATCGAATAATTGCAAAATGGTTTTATGCCACTTAAGAATATACTATACGAATTTAGATTTATAGTTTTTAAACCTTTGTAGATAATACAGTAAACCTTTTGTTTGCTTTTAAATAATCTAAAAAAACTGATAGTTGTGAAGAATTGTAAAAACCTGATTCTAAATTACCCCAATTGATTGCAAATAAACATGTTCTGATTCATTGTAGGCCTAACCTAAAATCATGTTCAGTTTTTGATCCAAATCAGTTGTTTTATACATATTATTAAGTATTTAAGGATGAAAGCATGTCACAAACTGCAGTTATCAAGTGGCACAAGCTCTTCAAAGATGGCCGAGAGAATGTGAAGGATAAGCCCCGCGCTGGACGGCCGTCAACGTCAAGAACCGACGACAAAGTGCAACGGGTATGTGAAGTGCTGAATTCAGACCGTCGCATCGGTTAAGTGTGCCGCAGCTCGAATAGGCAAGGGTCAACCGGGTAAGATCAGCCATCGCCCGAAATTGGAAATTGCATCACTCAGCCACACCTGCTCCAAGGCGACCAACTAACTGACGAAAAATGGAGTCACGACGATTACCCAAACCCCATTGCAGTCCGGATTTGGCCCAATCGGACTTTTTTCTATTCCCAAAATTTAAATCCTTCCTCAAAGGATACCGCCATGAGACCCTAAGTGCCGTCAAAAAAAGCTTGCACGCGTACCTTTAAGGACATTTCAGAATCCGCACAAAAGGGAGCAATGGAGTCGTGGGAAAAACGCTGACAAAAGTGTATCGAAGCTCAAGGAATGTACTTTGAAGAATTTTAAGGTCTTGTAGCAATATCCAAAATAAATCTATTTTTCAGAAACATTTCCCGATACTTTTTATATCTGTATATAGATTTTGGAAACGATATTTTCTGTGCAATGTAGCTTTTAGCATTTAGTGTCTATTATATCTGAACTCAATAATCATCCAATATACGATTCAGTTTTAAGACCGAAGCAGAAGGGAATTTTCTTTTAAACAGTTATAGTAAACAACGTAGAAAGGAATTGAAGAAAAGTTTTCCGCCGCTAAAGTTTCTACATCTCGTGTGGCTAGAAGTTAAGTCTTTTAAGTAAAAATCTAATATTATTTTCAGAGCAAGTTCATTGTGTGTTGAGAAAATCAAACAGCATGAATATAAATGAAGTAATTATACCAAGTGCAAGAGTGGGTGTTACACACGCGCTGATATTGGGCTCAATAAATGTTTCAGATAATCAAAACTAAAATGATCGCATTTTATCCCCTAAGGAATATAAGTTCACTATACCGAATTAAAAAAAATCTACTATATCGAAGACAGTACACCCTAGACCGTGTTTGATGATTTTAATTATTTTTACAACAATAATATAGAAAGAAAGACATCAAACTCCTTAAAATGTATTTATAGTAGCATTAGAATTACTTAGTAGGCTAATGCACAAAATAATAGTAGGTATTGCTACGAGCTGTTAGATTGTTGTCCAAAATTATTTAAAACATTGCAACTCGATTTTTAAAATTTTTAAAAAGGTCTTAATTATACACTGCGTTGTCCAACTTTAAAATTTCTTAAAGAAAACATAATTTTTTATTCTTTTTATGGATTTTACGCTTAATTTTTTAAATTGTTTTTATAAACCTAGGCTTTTACGCGTCAACTAAACTTGTAATATGGATTTTTTGAAGTGAAAACTTCTTATGGCGCGTTAGGCACTTTTTCAGATGGGTAAAAATCTCTGATCTCGCGTGATCGTCAGATATTATTCGTCATCGCCTCTGTGTTTACAAACGAGAGATAGCACTAAATAACTCAATTCCAACACAGTCAACGGTAGCATAGTGGTCAGTATCCCCGCCTGTGATGCGGGAGACCGGTGTTCGGATTCGGAGGAATATTTTTATGTATTTTACAAATGATATTTCTTTTATAAAAATTTTGAAATCATAGTCAACATTTAAAATATTAGATATACCATTAATTGAGTTTTTAAATCAAGAGTTTGGATTAACCAAGTCAAATGATCGACTTAAAAGCACCACAAGATACAAAACTACCTTAGATGCTGTTTTTTTTATTGCTGTTGCACCCGTCTTTGTTCAGATAAATAAGGGAAACTTGTTACAGCTGTCATACCCGGCATCGTTCATGTTTTACAGCTGTTGTACCCGTCTTCAGTCAGGTAAATAAGGAAAACTTATTACAGCTTTCGTACCCGACTTTCATCATGTAAATAAGAAACAGATGGTTATATTTGACATACATAAGTTAAATAATTTATAAATGTCGTACTAGACTTAGTTCAGATAAGTGAAACTTTTTTATAGCTGTCGTACCAGTATTCAGTCAGGTAAATAAGGAACACATTTTTTTAGCTGTCGTACTCGTCTTCGGTCACTTAAATAAGGAAAACTTATTACAGATTTCGTACCCGACTTTGATCTTGTAAATAAGAAACAGATGGTTATATGTGACATACATAAGTAAAATAATTTATAAATGTCGTACCAGACTTAGTTCAGGTAAATAAGTTAAACTTTTTTATAACTGTCGTATCAGTATTCGGTCAGGTAAATAAGGAACAATTTTTTTTAGCTTTCGTACCAGGCTTAGTTCAAGTAAATAAGTAAAACTTTTCATAGCTGTCATGCCCTGCTTCGGTTAAGTAAATAAGGAACAGATGTTTATATTTTTCATACCAAATTTTTGATTACTGTTTGTACCCGTCTTTGATCAGGCAAATAAGGGAAACTTGTTACAGCTGTCGTACCCGGCATCATTCATGTAAATAAGTAACAAATTGCATAGGTTTCGCAAAAGACTTAGTTCAGGTAAGTAAGTGAAACGTTCTTATAGCTGTCTCCGAAAATATTTAAAGCTCTAGACTCCGTAGCATCTCCGAAGTTATTTCAGATCCTGTTACAACATTTACATTGATTAAACGTACTTCTTAATAGCTCGAACATAAAGTTAACTATATGAAGCTAAAATGTTTTCACTTCTGACGGCAGTCCCACGACTGCCTGTTTTTTATTTTTGGAAAGGTCCAGCTATTTACCTGTAGGAGTTAAAAATACAATTGCATTTAAAAGATGCTTCAAATAACCTGTTTTATCAAGTATCAGCATACACATTTCAAATACAATACCAATATTTTAATAACCTGTTGGGAGTTATCTGTGAAAAACTTTAAAACTGATTATATCTCTTAAAATAAATTTGTCTTGGAAAAATTAGTAGTTTTTTTTTTTTGTAAAATATAGTGTATAATATGCATGATACAAATTAGGGAATTCTATAAGACATTTTAATGTTAGATACCATATTGGAAAATATCAGAAATGTTTATTAATTTCCGAAAAATTGTTTTCAGTGCCCACATGAATTAAGTTTTGAATTTCCCGTTAAAAATTTCTGTAAAGCCTATATTAATTTTCTTCGATCCAATAATGGCACTCTAAAAAATCACCTGTATATTTAAGTACAAAATTAATATAATAAATTACCTTAAAGTTCCGTCTTATGATTTCAATTTTTATCCGTGACTAGTTTAGAAGTCGCCACTTCATCATCAGAACTTCCCTAGTTTCTTCATTCCTTCTGCAGGAATCGTCAAATAATATAAAAATAATGCTCACAACACACAACACATTCTCAAACACTAATTAAAACGGTCGTGACTAGCACCGGTGTGCACTCGATAATGTCCGGTGGAGTATTGTCGATAAAAACGAAATGTTAACCACTATTGGCCTTCGATGCATGATGTACGTTTTATTGCAGTATCGTACAACTGATGTGATCCGAAAGATAACCGATCATTCAAAATGTCGTCAGGTTTGATTTTCTACGCTTTGTAAATTTCAAATTCTTCCTGTGCATCCATAGTTTTGCCTTTCGCGCATAAATATAATGGCTCCACACAGCATTGGAAATCTCCAGAACTGTGGTTATTCTCATAAAGGTGACTAGCATAATTATTTACATTAGCAATATTTGTTTTATTATTGGGAAGATGTTCCTTATATCGGCGAAGAAAGGTTCTCCCGGTCTGGCCTATATAATATTTGCTACTTATCTTATATACCCCTGACTTTTTTTCCAAGGGGATATCCGTTCTATGTTTAAGAAATTATGCAATGCTATTTCTTGTGCGGAACGCAAGAGTGATCTTGTGTTTATTAAATAAATTTTTAAAGACATTGATCAGCAAGTTAGTATATTCCGATAAATAAATTTCTAAGGATAAAACTAGCAATCTTAGTTACTGATAATTTTTTGTTTGAATTACCAAAAAAATCCGTTAAACGCTTTTTCTAAACAGTCAATTTTATAAATAATATTTATTAGAATGTTTGGCTTAAAGTGACTTTATTTTAAGCTATTACGTTTTGCGCAAGAATAAACAGTACTTAAATTAAAGCAGTATTGGATGCTATTTAGAACAGCTGATTACATTATTGATTGTTTGCATGTCACTTTTCTTATTTAGATTTTCTAATTTGAGGTTATTTAACCCTATAATAATTCTTAAAACTGTAGGGAAAGCTTATATCTTAGAACAATATTTTCGCTCGTACGGACCAGATCGTTACTGTGGTTCTGGTTGGGTATAAACTGCTGTAGAGTTTCAAGAACGATTTCACAAACAGCTGTCAAGTAATGCCTTAATAATGATTGTTGTTAAAAAGTTTAGTCGTACGTGTAGGGTTTTGACTCAGCACAATGGGTGTATGAGTCGTAAAAAACAAAATGAATACCACTTAGACATCTTCAGCAAGTACTGCAGCCTCTGAAAAAAAGCATTCACCGGACATCTTTGACGAAAAAAAATAGTAATGTTTCTTTGAAAATAATGTTTAAAAACCTTGGTGGTTTCATATTTATATTTCAAACCAATCAATATTTAAATGTAACGGACACAACAGACAGAGTAGTTTATTTCACTTAGTGTTAGCAATAAACTATGGAAACCCTGGGATCCTACAAATGTATGGTTTTCAGATGAAAGACATATTAACGTAAACTGTATCATCAACAAGCACACAACAGGTTTTCTTGCATGTCAACGCCCTGACGACCACGATATACTGAGCGCGCACAGTACTGAGCGCTTCATCATTGAGAGGCGTACTTCCTTGAAGTAGATAACGGCAATGCTATTACTGTAAACCGGGTACGTTACAGAGAGAACATCCAAACATTTTGCATTCAATCTGAAGAAATGTTGTACTGCTAGAAATCCAGCTGTTAGTTCCCAGTAGTTCCAGCAAGATGGAGCCACCAGTTACTACACCGCTGTATCCACAACTGCTTTACCTCAAATAAAGTTTGGCAAATAACTGGTGTTCTAAGGAACACACTTTCTGAACACACCCACTCCCCTGACTTTTTTTATTTGTTACTATTATCTGTGGTGAATTATTTATGTTCTAAGAACTTCAACAACACTACAAGAGTTGTTGACTACAACTGAGTAGTGACTATGTGTGTGTTAAAAACTAAAACTTTCAGTTTAATTTTATTTTGTATATTTGCTTAAAAAAACATTTAAAACTGATACAATTTCAGTACTTTGTATTTTGGTTCATACTGATGTAAAAATTTAAACTGCGCGTAAAATAGTATATTTAAAAACAGAAAAATTAATGTATTATCACAGAGAGAGATTTAGACGAGGGAAACGACAAATACAATGAAAAAGACAATGCTTAGTAAAGATATAAACATAATCCAAGGCGATACATATTATTACTTAATAATCATACAAAGAAATAATTTTTACAACAGTTTGTTCGTTAGTGAAATTTACCATTGGAATAAAGACAATATACACATCAAAAGGTGAGATGAAGGGACCCTCAAACTTTGTCATTAAAGACAAGGATTTCAACTTCAATAAATAACAAACACAAACTCGTTTCGTTGAGTGGGTGAGGAAGGTAATGCAAAACAAAAGAAAAGTTATAGAAACCGAGTTGACTTTATTTGCAATTAAAAGCAAACGAAATGCTTTCTTAGTCGTTTGTTGGGGGATATTTATTTACTTTTGGCAGTACTGGAGTGTTTGCTTAGAAATGTTGGGTGGATTAGAGTATTCATAAAGTTTACATCAAGTGGTCTCTTCTTAGGGGGTTAAACGTTTTAAATACTCATTTGAAAAATATTTTTCGCATATTCAAAGTAGGAAATTTATGTAAATGGTTTGACTCCTAGCTGACTACAAATTATGTTATTTGAAATGATTAAAAATATACATTCATTATAAGTCCTACTACCTGGATCATTTGTGAATTAATAATTTGTAATTTATTACCTTCAGTGGACCTTTTCCAATCGCTATACACTGACAACAGTTTCAGCCACACTGGGCTATTTTCAAAGTCCTCTCTTTCAGTCTACACTATCACATAACACAAAACACAATTACACTTTAAAATGTTTTTAATACCTTAAGGTGGTAGTACCTTAAGAGGCTTCAGTAGGAGTACAGACCGCAACGTGAAGGTTATCAATAGGGAAATAATACCGATAAAAAAACATTGACGACGGTAATAAATAATTTCAAATTATTAAAAATGTACATCTAAAAATGAAACTACTTCTGAAATGTGTATATGTGTACATTATGCACTTCCGTACTTCCAAACAGTTTGACCATTCTTGTTAAAATTACGGGTAGTAATAGATTATCGAATTAGAAACTTAAGCACCAAAAGTTATTTCAATTACTTGCATTTAAGCTTTAGGGTTAAAATATTTAACAACGATAAAACAATAAAACTTTTCTCCTATGAGAATAGAGAGCTGAAATGTTGCACAATTGTTTCTTATGTGGTACATAAAAAATATATATATAAAATATATGCGGACATCGCATTTTTATTATATGCATTTAGGTGTGACACTGGGAAACCATTATTTAATGCATTAAGTATTTGTTATTTTACTTCGCATAAAAAAAAATATAATAAATAATGAAATTCGGTACATTTATTACATAGAAAAAGTAAAACCGTTTAATTTCAGACAATACCATTTAAGTGGTTACAGTAAAGCAACTAAAATAAATACAATAAATTCAACTTCCTACTAGATAGGAAGCTAAAATTTGTTAGGAATTATTCTTGCTAAATACAATAACGAAAAATAAATTGAATTGAATTAAAAATTGAAATTAAATATTTGAGTGTAATGGGTGTATAAAATGTGATGTTTACCCATTATAAATAAATAACTCATACAATTAATTAGTAAAACGTTGGAGACCTGAAAGTAAACATATATTATTGTTGGGTTATAACATTAGAAAGAAAAACCATTGCATTACAGTTATTTGTGTTTAGGCAGTCAAATATTTTTCGTAACAAATATTTTTGGTACAATCTATTAACATGATCTCTAGATGCACCTCACAATTTTCACGTAGGTTCGGAAGTTATGGCTTACTGGTGCAGAGCAGATCACGTATATAGGCACATATATAGATTTCGACGAAACCCACTGATCAATTTGGGCAGAGGAACTAGGATCTAAAATCGTTTTTTTTTTAAATTGCATGTAATGGCAAGGCTCAATATTCGCCCTATATTCCTTTCATTTATTTCTGTTTGCGAAGCCGCAGGTATGCCCTTCTTGTATTTAACTGAAATCCCCTAAAACGCCCTATTGTCAAATGAATAACTTCAAACTTTGGAAATATCAAATTTATTACAGAAAGAAAAGATGTTTTTTTTAGTTAGTACGAACCAAAAGATACAACAAATTTAAAATTTGTCTATTCGCCAAACAATATTATTGGTTGCCGAATTGCCAAGAGTCATCATTCACTTTTATAAAATTGCTTCTAGACTTTATAATACAGAACCTTAAAGTTAACTGCAGCAAGAACTGCGACTTTTTATCGTTTTGAGAGAATTACACTGTTTTCTCTATAGTGATGTCAGCTTTATTTTGAAAACGTTGAATTTAAAACTAGAACGGCGTCGTTAGTTAGATCTCTTTGTATAAATATAACTTAATAACATTTTACAACAAAATTATATGACAAAATTGGGGAAATTAGTTGTCAATTTCCACTTAACTTCTACATTAGTTATACATTCTAAGTACTTAGAACTGTTATGATTAATAAATCATTTATTGCTAATTCTTTGTCAGTAGGCGCATGTTTTTATTTATGCTAAATTAATTTTGTAGTTTGGAATATTTAATTGCAAACACTTGCAGTTAATTTCTACTTCATAGTTCAGTGTGGAAATAAGTTTAAATCGCGTATAAGTTTAAATAATGACGAAATAGGTGGTCCTAAGAAAATCGGTAGAGATAAGCTACTTCAAACCAAATCGTTTTAAGCGACATTTGATAAAGAACTAATGCAAGTTTTTTGGTGATATTTTTTAAATATATAAATTTGAACGGTATTGCCAATAACAATTGAAAACTTAGCTTCGGGTACAACTACGACAGATCAATAGCGCTCCTACCCTACCAAGGACTACAAGCAAACTTTCAGTATAAGGCTGTTAATCATTCTCTTCGTTATGTTGAGTCAGATACTATGGCTCACTCAAACTCTATAAGTAAGTACTTGGGTCAAAGTAAAATCACTTTACAAAAGGCAACGGGGTACTTTACGAACTATGATCAAGAGCTACTTAGTGGTACATAATATGGGGTGTAAACGTTACGTTATAAAGACCTTTGCGACCAAATTCTGATACACATTTATAAATGTATGCTTAGAAAGTGAATGGACAACTTTAAAAATACGTTGAACTATAAAATTTGAAACGGTGTTAAAGTGTGTTTTTATATATCACTTTGAATACATCAATTTTGTTTTTATTGTACTTTTACGACCTACTTCTTTCTGGGTTAGGTTAGCTTAGGCTACGAAACATTATTTATTTGTTAATAACCTATAACAAAAGTATTAGTTAAATAAAGGAACTACACCTGAAAATGGAATGGTGATGAATTAACTGAACATGTACAAAGATTCTATTACAATTTGCCCTGTGAAAGCTTTTAGCAGAATAAAAGAATCAGCTCAACAAATTGGTCTTTTTCAGTCAGACTAAACACTTCACCTGTAAATTTCCTAGCAAAGCTTGTATTCATGAATAATTAATTAACTACAATTTAAACGCTTGTTACAAAGACCTTGTTAAATATTAATACTGCCCGTGTTTGTTTGAAATACAATTTGAGCTATATTCGTAATGAAGTCAAATCTAAGTTTATAAGTAGTACAGAAAGTTTCAATTTTACTAACATGTATTTATTGGAAACATTCCTCCTCTTACTAAATAAAGTTTTTAATAAATGATTTAGCCAGCGAATTGCACAAAAGGAACTAACACGTTAGACCGTAACTTTGAAAATATTTTAAACTTACGTCTGAGTTGAGCCGATTACCAGCTATAATACATGGTGATTAAATGGTATCAGGTATATGATAGGTATTTATAATACATGAAATATTTACATGTAAATACTGTTAATATAAATTAATTAATCACTTATTTACAAGGTGCAAATCCATGCCCAAATACAACGTGTAAGGTAAACATCCAAGTAAATGGTAGACCTACACAATTACAAATTAATTAGCACACAATTATCTTTCTATTAATAAGCTCACTTTATGTTCAGGTTACCGCAACTCCATGTACATCAGAGAACCTTTGAATTGATCAATAATCTGTACTAATTCTATACAGAGGAAAACAATGTTTGTACGCGGGGGGGTAATCTCTGGCACTACTGAACCGATTAAACAATTTCATTAATTGTTTGTACCAATAAAATCTACACTATATCTGTGTAAAAGAGGCTATAATTTATTTTTATTTAAAGGTTGAAACATTGTATTAGTATTATTAACGAATTTTAATTGTTATACTTTCCTTAAGGGGGTCACTGCACAGGAAAATTGTTTTCGTCATTTTTGGTTTTATGTTATACCTTATTCTTTTCTGTTTACAATGATGTAAAACACTTATATAATACAAACATTTAAACCTACTTTATTTACATTTGAATGATACGATTGTTCTTGGATTTTCAGCTAAAAACTGGAACTTTAATGTATTCTACAGAGTTTTCCGAAAGTTTGATTTTTTTGACAAATGCCCCTTTATCTCAGGAACTACCAAAGGTACCTGCTTGATACTTTGTGTGCACACTTATCAAACCTACCAGATTACTAGAAACTCAATAAATATAGTTTAAAAAATAAAAATAGCCTTTTTTAAATATATATATATATATATTTAGGTTTTTTAAAAATTCAAAACATGTTTTTTTTAAATCACAGTTTTTTTTAAGTTAAAAATTAATTTTAGAGTTTCCACATATGTAAAAAGACATATATTTTCAGGAAAAAACTGAATTATTATATATCTTTATTAGTTGCTGAGAAAAAGGGATATATGTTAACATGGTGGAAGATAGGGCGCAGTGACCCCCTTAAAATTAGAAAGGTGAAATTTGTTTACATTTAATTTTACAAGATACATGGAAAATTTAGAACTGATTTCCATTTGGTCGTGTGCTTCTAATTTGTGAAAATGTAGTAATAACCCCTTTTATAACAATAAATATAATTTGTTATACCTTCGTTAAAGCTTGATAGCTAAAGTTTTGTACTTTTATTTCATACATGGTGAATAGAAAATGTAAAGCAGATTTGCATTTTTCGCTTGCAAAGGGACGAAAATGTTATACCCCTAAAACAATAAGAACATATTCTGCTAACGTCCCATAAATCTAGAGAACTGAAATTTGACACTAATTTAAATTATTGTAATAAAGCCACTCAATGTAAATTGTTGGGACGAATGGCTGAACTAGGGTTGAGGTCACAATTTACAATAAAAATAAATTTGTATACTTCCCACGAAGATAAAGAGCTGTCGATTGACACTTTTGTTTCATAAGTGGTAAATATAAACAGTAGTGCAATAGCGTTCCAATTAGTTGCAAGTAAGGGGTAAAATTAGAAAAAATGCCAATAAAACTATAAATAATAATTCCTTAACTTTTCTGTTGGAGAGCTAAAATGTAGTACACGTATTTATTAAATAGTACTAAGTCAAAATAAACCAAATGCATTTTTGTAACTTGCGACTAAAAATTTAGTTATTATCCCCATATATTAAAAACAATTTCTAATAATATATACAAAGCTAGATAGTTAAAATGTGTTATATATAAACTTCTATTACTTCAATTTAAGGATAAAGTGGTACAATCACACCTATTTTTTGACTGTAAATGTACTCCACAATGTAAAATTTGAAACATAGGTGGACGAAAGGGGGAATGGATGCTCTTCGAAACTTGAAAACATTTGTTGATTTGGACGAAACCACTACGTCTCGAATTTTTGGACCAAGAAACTCAGATCTTAAGTTGGATTTAAAACAAAATTATTGTACTCGATATTAGGTTCATTAAATTGTTCTTATTTGTTGGAGAAGCCGCGGGTATCTGCTAGTTAGTAAATAAGTAATTAATATAACCTCCATCAGAGGGTATTAAGGCAGTACAATACAACATGATTGTGCAAGTAAATTCTATGTATCTTCTATACATTTTATACAATGTTACATTAAACTAAAAAAATCCTATATAGGCCTAAGCATATTACTTTGGCTCGAATTAAAATGCCGAAGTATTGAAATCATGTGATTGTTTTTTGTGTGTCTGTCTGTTAACACGATATATTTATGCACTAACAGACGTCGTAGAAAACATTGGTGCCAAATTTTATTGCGGAGAGTTGAAAAACTTTTGACCTTTCTAGCTTGAGTCGTAGCTCGTCGGGGCCACGTTTTTGGATCAAAATTGTGAAAATATTGGGTAAACATTTTGAAAATACAGTGTGGGGTATCGTTTTATATGTTTTATGGTACGTTTTATAGTTGACTGAACCAGCTCTAGGAGTCAAAAAAAATACTTTTTTTTCCTAGTATTCTACTAGGAGTCAACTAGTAGGACCAGCTGGTGTAACATGTGGCTGCTTAAAGACAGTTTTAATTCATATAACGTATACAAATGTACAAGAATAACTTCTTCTTTTTTAGTGTTTTTTAGTGTTGATAAATGTTGTTAATGTTTAGTGTATTGTGTTTGTAAAGTGTAGCTAGATATTGCCGTCTGTGTAACGGCGAAACATGTCGCATATAAAATAAGGATTGTTTGACAAACAAGGTATTTATAACCATTTATGTATAAATATAACAATCCAATAGGCTACAATGAAAACACTTAACATTTATTAAATGCGACAATTATTTTAACTGGATTTGCCGCTTGGTACTTCTATCACTAAGTTCGGTTTTAATAGTTGAAAGGACTTATTTGTTCTAATATAATTAGAAATTAACTACCCCAAAATGTTAAAACACTAATAAAGTCAATGTCCTGTAGCTAAACTACAACTGTATACTGTACAATAACAGTATGATCTAATAACAAATCTATACACAAAGGTAGTGCATTTCACAGTATATAATCCAATTAGCTTGGACAAATAATGACTCTATTATAATATATTATACGAAGTACAAGTCCAAACGCCCAATAGCATCTAACTAAACATTTTACCTGTAACGTTCTCAGCATTGTTTGGGCATCATTTTAAATTCATGAATAATTAACAATGTAACCGCTTGTTACAGAAAGGCTTGTTTATCCCGATATTAATATTGGCCTTGTTGGTTAAGAAATACTATTTGAGTAATGAAGACAAACCTAACTTGAATGACGTTTCAAAATTCAATTACAACTTTAGAAACGTAAGTAGACAAATCTATACTACAATAATTAAATATAAATCTAACTGAGAAACATTTCTTATAAAATTTTGATTAAACATTTACCCGTGTTTGTTATGATCCTGGGAAGATCGAATGCGTTTCTCCATGTTTTGACGTGGAAACGTCTATTTAGTCCAGGGTCTAACTTTACTCCCGTTAGAAAATTGTTTCTCATTAGATTTTATGTACAAACTTAAGCAAAAAAAGTCCCTTATACCAGGTGTCTACCCCTTTGACTTTGGAACAAGTAGAAATAAATAAATGAGCTTCATGGTATCTCTATACGACACAGGGAGATACAATTTGGTGTAACCGAACATTGCACCCCCTACCCCAAAATGGGGTGTTGAGTGTTTAATTCAAAAATCTTAAATACAAAACCCCATCATGTGATACCTCATTTTAATGGGCTTGATAAATGAAGAAGAATGGCACAAATTAGAGGATTGAAAATGAAGGCTAGTGAAAGTTGAAAACAATGCTGCTAATTTAAGACATCTTTAAAGAAAATTCTTTAACGTATCAGCTGATTGTTAAAGAAGGAGAAATCGACGAAATTAAATAATCGGTGGTAAAATCAAAGGCTTTAACTTAATAGGTGTAGGGTTTAGTTACGTCACGCTAGCGATAAAATGTACGTTGTGCTTCCTCATTTTGTAAGTTGTGTTGGATTAGGGTACTTTTTTATACTTCTAAAATATACATTGTGCTTTTAATTTTTGTTCCAATGTCAAAATTTCCAAACTTAGTTGTTATGATAATGAATTTAGATGCATTATAGAACCGTGTGTGGGTTCGGTATAGGCCTAACCTAAAATTATATTGTTAAAATTTAAAATACAAATTAGCTGTTTAACTTTAACAATTAACAACAGATATTAAAACTATAATAAAGTAAGCCTCCTCGGAGATTTTCAAGAAACGCGTGTTAGTTCATAGATCAAACTTAAATTTTCATTATTGTATTACTATTTCACTATAGACAATAATGTTTATCTTTTTTTTAGTTGATTGAATTTTAATTTTAAATTTGACAAGCTAAAAACTGTGGTGACATTTAGCACTAAACTGATATAAAAAATGCTTAATATTCATTAAAGTTTTCACTTCTTTCGGCAGTCCCACGGCCGCTTTCTTTTTTTATGGGACCAAACAGTGATTGAGAAATTAAGAGTTTCACCTGTTTAGATACCTTTTAAAGGTTTCAGTCTTAAAGATAACCCATGACATAGCAAACATATATACAATTTGGATCATATATAACTACACAATTTATTTTATGTATATATTATATAAATGTAAAACATAAATACAAATTGGCTCCATATATACTATAACTGAGTTATAAAAGGCATTGTTAGGTGAAGTATGTTAAAGAAACCATACATTTTAAAGCAAATATGTGCAATTCAAAAGAGTAATAAGTTGAATTATTAGGGTTTTTTTTAAATAAAATATTAACATTTTTGTTTTATGCACAAAGAATATTTCACAAGAATAGTTGATCCAAAAACACATTATTTTTCATTTAAAAATCGTGGGAAAAGTACGTTTAGTGGAAAAGGTCTAGTACTCTATTGACAGCTGCTAAGAAGTACGATGTTTTGCAGCACTATTGGTGGAAATTCCAACGAAAATTCCCGCAGTAAATGCATAACCTTCAACTAGTGAATAATTTAAAATGAAGTCGGCTTGATTTCTTAAACTTCGTCTTTCCATCGTCTTTTCTATAGGACTCACATAACGATCCTAGAGTTGTGTTTATTATTTACAAAACTTGAATCCTTGTCTTTAATAAACAAAGTTGGAGGGTTCTTTAGCTGTTGTTGGATATTTTAGCTTTAATTTCATTGTCACGTTTTACTAATGAGCAGGTAGTTGTAAGAAATACCAACCTGTTGACTGCTTTGTTATTATTGTGTTATAGCCTACGCCTTTCTTAACCTTTCTTAAAATAATTAATATTTTACTAGGCTTTTAAGTAGGACAAACTATAGGTAGGAGTGGGCGACTGCATCTGCATTAACATTAAGTAAAATAATACTTCTACAATTAATATTTATTGTAGAACAATATGTGGTATCCCATATCCTGTAAGACTTTCATGATAGATAACTTACTTATTTTCCCAAACAAATACCTATAGAATTAGTATTAACTTAGCATAGTTTTTTCTTAAATTTTGTCAGTTTTTTTTATAAAGCTCTTAAGGGCTTTATTATCCGCAATAATGACAGCATCTCGTTTGAAAAAATGTTTCATTCATACTCGCAAAATACAATAAGCTAGCTGTTTACTATTAGAACAGAATCTACAGAATATCTCTAATCCAACAACGTTTTCTGCAGATAGTATATATAGCCAGGTTCAAATCTATCGCCCTTAGATATTATTTACCCACAGAAAGGTGATTTCCATCTTCGGGCTTTCATAATACCATGGTTTTACCTGCCTTAATTCAATTGCTGCATCCTAGTGTCTGGACTGACGTCAAAAACCCTCATCCTTCCTAATATATCCTTTGGTTTCCCAAAGAATGTTTCTAGAGTGATTGAGAGGTTTTTTATCCTCACCCATGTCAGGCAACAGCTATTTGCATGACCAAACACCTAATTTAGGATAACATGGATAACCCATTATACAAAATTAAAATCATTCCCATACAATTATATTGCAAATTAGCCGTCCAAGAGGATTCAGCTACTACTGCCCTTGATGAATCAACCTCCTAGCACACAGCCATCAATATCAATTGCATACACCCGAAATATGTTTAAGGTACCAAGAAATTAAACTGTATCTAGTATCATAGACTAATGCCTGTCTGAGATAGTTAACTTACCAGGCACCTTCAAAATACGAAGATAACAAATGATCTTCATTTAATTGTAAATCATGTCGACTTTTCTCCATATCTTCCTCACCAGCAGTAACTCTTAATCCACCATTCATACTGTCTTTTCAGTTATATTCTCGTGTGGACTAAAAGATGGCGTATGAAAATAAACGAGTCTAAGCTTACTCATATAAACTTCACTTATAAAAGAGAGAAAGAAGTCCCAGTACTACTAAACAACAAGGTTATTCCATATAAAAATAAAGTTAAATATTTCGGAATGAATTTGGATTTAAAACTGAACTGTAAGTTACACATCACAAAGAAAAGAAAGGAGCTTGATATTAAGTTCAAGAATATGTATTAGCTTTTCAGGAATAATTCAGGATTAAGTATAAGCAATACATTATTTTTATACAAACATGTTCTTAAACCGGTTTGGAGCTATGACCTACAAATATGGGTATGTGCTAAGAGAAGTAATATAAAGAAAATTAAAACAAATGAAAACAAAATACTTCGGATAATTAATTGTGAGTGTGCCATGGTATACACGCAATGAAAACATTCATACAGATCTTAAAATACACACGATTGTTGATGAGATCAAAGCAATGGCGATGAAGCATTAGGGACGACTTAGGTCTCATCCTAATGCTGGTGTACAGCAGATGTTGGCCAACAGAAATTCAACACGAAGACTGCGTAGGACTAAACCCTATGACCTGGTGCAGTGTTTGAAGTGACAACCTAGTTAAGAAGGTGCTGCAGATAACTCAGAACCATTCAGTGGAATGAACATCTGACGCACAGTGACCTACTTTATGTCAATACTACTAGATAAGTTTGTACTAAGTTGTAGTCTCAAACAATAATAGAAAAAGAAAGTTATATTCTTCTTCCACTCGTGACTATAGTCTACTTTCATATCTATATCAAAAAAAAGGTTGGCTCTGTATTATAGGCCACTTCATGCAATACTGCCTTCTTCAATATAACATACTTACTATTCTCCCATGTACTTGTCTGATGCCAGGTTTTGCAGAAGGACAAGATAAAAGTAAACATATTCCACGGCAACTAGCTTGCACAGACAAAGTTATAATGATGGCAACGGCTGCAATGCCACCATGTAGAATAGATTTGTTTAATTAGTTTACGATGTTCATATGATTTAAATGAAACGTGTAAAAGCTAATTACTCCACGTGACATATAATTAATCCGACTTAACCTTCAAGACAAGTAAAGTTTATTAAAGTTGAAAACTTCGTTTTCACACAACCCGGCCTAAACTCCGAGCCAAGCCAATAAGGCAGACTTAATGAAAGATGTCATCTGATGCTAAACTTTGACTTACAGTATAATAATGTAAATTTAATTAAATACAGTTTTATCGATTTAGTGCCGCCGGGATGTTTGCGCCGTACCTTATAGCATTTTAAATGTAGTAAAATTCTATAATAATTATTGTTCTTTGAAATATACCAGGTTCTATAATGATGTCTTAGAACAAATCTTATTGTATACTCAAAATTGAGACAGTAAATTGTTGTTGAGAATAGGAGGAAGATTAACATAAGTATGTGTGGGCATTATACTAGTTTTTATTCTTTAATTTATTGTAAATTTGACTGTTAGTCAAGTTATTATAAAGAATGAAGGCAAACAACATGTTATGGAGATGTGTGAGAGTGATAAAACGAAGAGTGATGTTAATTAAGTCGTAATGATATGTTATAGATTCAAGTTTTAACACATGTATTCAAATACATTTAAACTATTTTAACTTCAATATTTTTTAGTTTCATATTTGTGAGATTGTTATTTATTACTAACGTCACTGTTGATTATCATTACTAATTTCTGAATGTAATTATATACATAAAGTAATTACTTGGATGGAAACAAATTATTATTTGATTACACCAGTATAAATGGAAGGGAAGAAGAACAAATTAGCATAATTAATATAGTCAACACTAATTGCCGACAAGAAGAAACAGTTTTTATACTTGCAAGTCTAATGAAAAATACTTAATTTGGTTTGCAAATAAAATTATAAAATCTTTACATTTTGTGTAATGCACAAGGTGTAAACTAGTTTTAGTGATTCTATTGTTAAAAACTAGTTGACGGAAAACTATCATTGATTTAGTATCCAATACAAAATAGTTATATACGATTTGTTATTGCATTTTTAAAGTTTGTGTTAAAACTATAATCTTATCTAGTTTTCATCAAAAAAACTTATATAGTGGCTTTTTTTATCACAGTCGTTGGCATTATTATTTTTTTAATTAACTATTAAGACTGACTCCTACTAAGTACTCGCACATAATCCTGCGGTTAAAAGAGCTACAGCATCACCGCACTAATTCCAAAAGCTAGCTCTGCATCTTTGCTTCTAAACATCTAAATAACTTGTTTGAGAAGCCTGACTTCAAGCTTTACTGTTACATGTGTTATTGCTTCTTCGACGGTTTTCAAGGATTTTAAGGTCTCGGTATATGTTATTATTTCTGACGTAACAAAAACTCGCTGAACCTCTCATAATCATTATAGCTAAATAAAGTGGTCAGATCATTAGAACAGCACACTAAAAGACCTGGGTTCAAATTCCGATTTTGGATAATGTTTTTGCACTCGTTATGTAGTTAAATAAAATTTTGAAACGGAAAATAATTACAGTTTAAAACAATTATATTATTTTGCATGTTCGAATTATTTTGTTTTCTATTTCTCGACGCACCCTTTAAGTAGCAATCAAGACTAATTTGACAAGTTGCTTTTATAGCAGTATTTTGTTTGTTAAATCAGTTTAGGCTGTCGCCATAGCAGCCAATGCATTCTTTCAAATTCAGTTCACTTATATTCATTTCAACATACGACTTCCATCTCAGATTGGTGCCAAGGATCATTTTTAAGTAATTGACCTCCAAATTAGATGGAATTGAAAGTGAGTAAACAAATAATATGAGTATGCTTGTAACTTTCTTTTTTTTTAAATTGAAGTGACTGGATTTATACTCGTTCAGCTTAGTATGCCACTTTTGTCCATAAACTGATGTTGTATAATTTTTCTGAAGCTTAGAAGATGAATTTTCCATTGTCTGCAACAGCCATCTACTTCTCCGACTTTGTCAATAAAAATAAGGTTAAATAAATCCCTTCGAGTTTTGTTTCACACTTTTATTAGGCCAGTCATATAAGGTAAAAAAACCCCTCGACGAAAAAACAGTCTTTTTTCTTAGCAATAATGTCCGTTACTTGCATAATGTCAAAGTAGTTGGACGAGCTGCAATGAACAAACTAAAAATCTTAGTGAACTTTGGTAAATATGGTAAATAATATTTCCTTTGGTCAATCAAAGCTTTCAATTTGTCCAGTCATATTAGGATATTACATGGAAATAATTCCCTTAAAGGGGAAACTTTGCTTATGTGTTGTACTAGCCCCCAGTAACAACATATTTTAAAAATCAACACTCATGCATGCTGCGCTCGTGCAGGATTTTCACTTCTTTGATAATATTTCATAACTGTTTGAAATACAAAAAAATCTTATAAACTAAAGTTAAAGGACATAAGAAATTAAACTTTTTACTTTTTTAACTTTTGTCTTAACCATAACGGTTCTCGAGAAAAACTTAAATAAATAATAACAAAATTTGAATTTTGTTTGATTTTTCGCAGTTGAAATTCAATTTAACACATGCATTAATCTTCAAGTTTTGGCATTTAAGCATACGTACAATTGAAATACAATACATTTATTAGTTTCTATTTATTTTTTTACATAATTTCCAAGTAAAACAGAGTTATAATTAAACATGTTACTATCCATCTTGATCGACTATTTCAGATTCATCCATGTCCTCCTCTGGCGAGTTCCCACATGATAATCCCTCAAATTTACCACACATTGCTGAACACAACAAGCCTGCTGGTTTACACTCACAATAGTCAGGCAAAACTTCTTAAAAAATTGCAAGAAATTACATGCATGATTCTCTCGGGTGCTGCTAGAAGGGTGGTTGATATAGGTTGACGTGAATTGTCAGCCAAACTCCATCCCCACTGACACGGATCTAAATGATTTCCAAGCCATTTTTGAAATTGGTGATATACACGAAAGCTGTGTTGGGAAGCAGCAGCTGATATTTTGGTGGTAGCGAGGCCAAATCAAAATTTGCTTGCAGCCTTTTTTAGCAGTATATTGGTAGTACATGTTAAATCTGTGCATTGCATGATTTTGGTCCGAGTCACAGATAATTAATACTAATTATTTACCTTAGGTCCGTCTTGTGACTCCTTACAGCTCCGAAACATGTCGTCTTAAATTAAACGACAAGGAGTCACAAGACGGACCTAAGGTAAGTAATTAGTATTAAATCTGTGCTCATCCAATGTTTTATTCTTTGATTTACCATACAAAGCAATGATAAAAGTCTCTCCTGCTACTACAATTTGGTCTTTGGTTGCATCTCTCATTGAAAACGCTCACTGTATATCTAAGCCGTTCTTCTTTTTTCAATAAATTTAGAGAATTTACCTTTCCTTTTCTTAAAAGGCTGGATGTAGTGGATCTACATGTTAGTCAGACTAAAAATCAGCAGCTTTTGCATCGCTTAGTGTGCATATTCGTTGTTTTACTTCATTTCCTCACCAACTGTTACTTTACATACCACCCGTCGTCTAGTATTTGGTAGCTTGGTGTTTGGCTGCTCAATCTCCTCCTCACACAGTATGCAATGCGTTTTAAAAATGAACGAAGGGACATTACTTCGTAACGTAGCTGGACCAGAATCTCTCTCTGCAATTTCCCGCTTCCTTGAATCGATATTTTGCTTTGCAGTGTACTTCTTTCGGCATTGACGTGGACTGTAATTTGTGTACTTGATGACAACAGTATATGAATTTCGTCATGTCTTTCCTTACTAACTTCAATTAAAGAGCTTAGTCCTCTTTTCACTTCAACGATTTTACCTTCTTGCAAACTTTATTTACATATAACACAGATTTTTTTCATCCATGATTTTCTTCTAGTAATCACATTTCCCGAAACAAAGAACCCGTATTAATTGTAATTTCCCTGTTCAACTGCCAAAAAACAAACAAAATTCAAGTTTTGTTATTATTAATTTAAGTTTATCTCGATAACCGTTAGAGATAAGACAAGACTTATAAGATCTTAAAAGATGTATTTTTTATTTTATTTAACTTTTGATTGAAATATTTTTTTGTATTTTCAACGGGTAGTGAAATATGATCAAAAAAGTGAAAATCGGCTCCCATTTTTCAAGATGGCGGCCGTAGCACAGCATGTACGTGTGTTGATTTTTGATAAGTTGTTACTGGGTGCTAGTACAACACATATTCAAAGTTTCACCTTTAAGGGAATTATTTCCAGGTAATATCCTAATAAAAATAACTGGACTATATTGAAAGCTTTTCTTGACCAAGGGAAATATTATTTACCGTATTTACAAAAGTTTACTAAGATTTATAGTTTGTTAATTGCAGCTCGTCCAACTACTTTGACATTATACGCACGGACAATATGGCTAAGATAAAATACTGTTTTTTCGACGGAAATTCCCACTACACCTACATTAGCCATTACTGTATCACTAAGGTACTCTTTTAAAAGTGTTAAATGGACGAAAATAGCACTAAAACTTTAAAATAATACTCTGTAATAAACACTGTCTTGAAAGCTAATCTCAAACTAGAATGAAAACATAACTCATCTTTAAGAAACAAGAAGTAAATATTGTATAATAAGCTTCTCTGAAAAATATGTTTGGAAATTTAAATTTTGTAAAAAAAACGAAAACTTTATTTTTGAATCTAACGGTTGGATAATAGTCACTTTTGCACTAGGTAACCAAACTTATTTCGGGCTATGTACTTAGGTATGATTGTAAAAAAACTATAATATGAGGTATAAAATTTGAATCAACTATACAATCTAATAACTATGATAAAACTAACAAACAAAAATAATGTGCATACAGTTAGATTTACTAAGACTAGCCCTTTTTACAGAATTTATAATGTTGACCAAATTATGAACTTTGATTCCTTCTGTTTAGAAACTTAAGGTTTTGAATTTAATTCCTCTCAAATTGCAAACGTTTGGATCTTTGTCATTCAAATGACGTATAGTTATTTACGATATATTAAACATAAAGTTATAGACGGAACACAGTTATTAAGTACTATCTCACCAGAACCTCTTATATAAATCCCCCCAAGGTTGTAGTGTAAAAAGTTAACTAAATGGCCGCAACAGGACCAAAATATATTTAAATCAATAAACCTACTTATTATTACTAACCTTTTCATAATTTCATAATAATATTTGAAATGTACGTTCATTGTCAGCAGTGGTGATTGACATTCTAAACATAAACCGCCAGCACAAGTAACGGTGTTTTATACGAAGAAAATAATATTATCCGAAACATCATGTACTCTATAGCAACCAAGCGTCCAATCGAAAGACAGGATAACATATTTGTCTAAACTATTAAGTCTGTTCAACCTAAAAATAAAAACAATCGTGCATACAACCATAGCCTGATAAAATCTTTCATCTTATTTGCTTTCGGGTGAAAACCAATACACGAAATCTATAGAGTATGAACTTTAGTTATCATGCGAGTATAATAAATGGTAAACACTAAAGGCCTAATGAACTAGGTTAAACCAATCAGTATAAATGAATATGCTATGAAGTAAGCCACAGGTCAACGCAACTCCGGCACAAAGTGGTGGTCATCATAATAATATATATTATATGGTTGGGAGTTTACACTTGTCAAATACAGTTAATATCACTTCGAACAGAAACAAAGCCAAAACAAGGTAATCTATGTATATTCTTTTCTAAAAGTACAATTACAGAAAACACCTATTTTGAGTAAAATTTGTTTGATAAAATACGTATTCAAGCCAAGACCGACGCATTGGTGGTACACACTGTAAACTGCGCCAGATATTTTGGGAGAGACTTTGGTTTAGTCTAATTTATATAATTTATGAAACATGTTATTTTAATTACTGATTTATGCTTTTATTTTTTATTTTATTTATAGCTTTGGCATATGTTTATACTACTTTTGCAAAGAATGCTATATGGTATAATGACAGATAATATTAACTTTGTAGTTGAAAACGTATAATTTTAAGTTTTTAAACTATGGAGCTCATCTCCAGTTGGATCAGTCGAAACCTTCAAGTTTCTAGATTTTAAGGGACAAAACATCCTGGCTTCGTGGCGACATTAATTTTAACGTGAAGTAGTTATTTATTACTACCAATACCAAATATTTCCATTTATCTTTTAATAGTTCTTAAGAAAATTACAATGATTGTAAACTAATATTTATTTATTTATCGATTATTTATTTATAGTCCAGTTGAAAACATTTTAAATTTTAATACATTTTCTTTTGATTTATTACTAATGCACCTACTGCATGTAGGAGAAAGCTGCAAACGTTTAAGTTACAAGCAACTGAAGAAATGAAAGTAAAATGTAATAAAGTACATAAAGAATTTATGACTTTATTTTTCACCGAAGTGTCTGAAAATTTTATGATAATAGTTAGTTCTAATAGTGGTGCTGACTTATCACTCAATGAATAATTTATTTGATATGTATTTGAGTTTGTTCTTAAAGAATCACCTACGACCATTTGCTGAGACTTTTATTGTTTTAAAGTATATATATGATTATCATACTTTAAGGACGTAATAGATTTTCGAAATTATAGGGTTAGGAATTCGGTTTCCCTTATCACCCGGGTTCAAATTCTACTTTACTGTGTTAGTAACAAAGGGACAGATCAATAAAAACAAT